>CAJUYH010001995.1:0-43617 GCA_910591685.1 Galerucella tenella | reverse complement strand
AAAAAAAACAATGGGCGCCAGTAATTTTGTATAGGTACTGAAACAAAATTATAAGAAAAATCAAATATAAAAATCAGCTAACCTTTAACTGCTGTTATCTGCCGATAAACATGCCAAGAATAAGAATGAAATTAGATTAAAGTTGGTTGCTGTGTAGTAAATAGAACCCTTAACTTACCTAATAACTTGAAATTTACAATTAAACTGTGAATGGGGTTAGTAAATATAAAAAAAATATAAATTCACAAAAATTTCAACGAGTAACATAAGATAAAAGTACAAATTACTTTCGTAATAATGGATTTTTCTCAACCAGGAACATCTATGTTTAAGAAAAATTGTTTTTGGTCAGGAACTAAACCTAATTGGTGGGTATTTGGCCCCGGAACTTGGTGTCTTCTGGAAACTTCATATAACTCATTAACTATTGATCTCTTAAATGACTTCCTTCCGGTACTTTATTTATTCCTCGGGACTTGTTTTATCTTTTGGAACTGATTTGAGCCAGAAATTGTGTGTCCAGGAATTGTGCTACAATATTACATTAGATTACAAACAAAATACAAAAAGAGATATACTTTGATATCTGTCAGATACCTACATTATACTGAATCTTATAATTTTACAATGATCCAGTTTAAGCTTAATGATTCGTTCTGGACAAACATCTATTTTAGATGGAGAGAGTTTTTAAAAAATAAAGAAAATATGAATTTCATAAATATGAAAGTAAGAGAAAAACGTCAGGTGGCATTCCAAGATTTAGTAGCCATTTTGTATTACTAGACCATTATTTAAAACTAAATCCTTCAACATCTACAAAATTACGTGCTTTGAATTATAATTTTATAACATGTATGTATGTATGTGTGTGTTTGGGGTGACATTCACTGAGACCTCAAAGATGTATCGTGTCCCCTTACTCCTACTCAGTTTCTGAGGAGAGTCTCAGAAAGTGGTAGTTTCTTTAGTCCTATTGCCCGGAGGAATTTTAGGATGTCTGCAGGCTTCAACTTAGGCAAATGTTCCTCTTCTAGGATTCTGGAGTGCAGTTGGAAAGTATGTGGATGGAGGTTTCTTCTTCCATTCCACAAAATCTGCATTCTTCTTCCTCCACTATTTTGAGCTTTTTCAGGTGCCCATACAGGCGACAATGTCCTATTAGGATCCCTGTTAGTTTTACTTCGACTTATGCATTCTTTTGATCTCAACAGGTTGTAGTCACCTAGAAGAGTCTTTGATTGTATAAGCCCTACTAGATCTTTCCAATGGTCAGATCTCTTTTTCTCGGCTTTGCTTATTTCTTCCAATATTACATTGGGGCTGATTCCGCAAAACGGTCAGGCCCCAGAAAGGTATTTCGTCCCCCTCTTTGCTAGTTCATCTGCTATTTCATTTCCTTCTATTCCAGTGTGTCCTGGAATCCATAGTAAGGTGACTATGTTGTTCTCGCCAAGTTCATTGAGTTTGTCTAGGCATTCCCACACCATTTTGGAACTGACTCAGTGCCTTAATGACTGCTTGACTATCCGACATTATGATAATCCTTTGTCTTCTGTATCCTCCATCAATATTGAACTGGGCGCACTTTCTTATGGCGTGGATTTCCGCTTGAAAGATGCTTGGGGTTTTTCCCAAGCTTTCGGAGTGTTTGGTTCCTGGCCCGAACACTCCTATCCCATTTCCTTCAATTGCTTTTGAGCCGTCTGTGTACCATTGAATGGCATTCTTTCCAAGTCTGGTAATGGTATTTGGATCCCATTCCTTCTTGTTGCTCATTTCCGTAACGAGTTTCTTTGGAAAGTTATACTTTTTCATCATACCGTCTTGTGGCATGTCCCAGGTTGTCGGATTTCTAAGAAGTGAGGAGGTGGTTTTTTTTAATGATTCCCTCTCTACTTAGTCTGTATCTTGTTCTTACTTTCCACCACCATATGTAGAGGGGTGAGGTTGAGAATCACTTCCATGACTGCCGTAGGGCATGTTCTCATTGCTCCTGTAATGCATATACAGGCTAGTCTTTGAATTTTGGAGAGGTTTTCACTCGTCGTCAATAGGCTAGTTCTACTACTCCACGCAATGGCTCCATAAGTGATGATTGGTCTCACTATGGCAGTGTACATCCAGCTTAGAATTTTTGGGTTACAGCCCCAGTTTCTTCCCGCCAGATTCCTGCACACCATTATAGCCATTTTTGCCTTGTATGTAATCTCCTTTCCGTGTTTGTTCCACAGGAGCTTACTGTCTAGAGTTAAACCTAGATACTTGACTTCTTGTCTTCATTCAATCTCGTTTATAACATACCAGTAACTCTAATAAAATTTCTTATAATCTGTTGTACATATTCACCAGAATACTGCACAATTCACTAGTATCTACCTAATAACTGAATATTTTAAATTTCGCGGTAAACTAGATAAACGGTAGTGATGAATATTGATTTTTGGCCCAAATAGACTTGCTGTCTATTCCTACAAACCAAAATTCTGTGAAATAATTTAATATTTTCATAATTGAAGAGTAAATCGGATAGACTTGTTGTCTATCTCACCAAAAATTGATATTTTTAAGGAGATGAATATTTTTATTGTTGGAAAAGTTAACTGCAAAGTTAACGTTTTATGTCGAAGGTAGGATAGGTACAATACAAAATATCTAAAATTGGGAATTATGAAAACTGTAGCCACTATAGGTATTTCTCAAGCTTTGTTGGAAATTCATTTCCAACCGCTTTGCTTTCGCAATCAAAACATATTGGTCATGGTACGATCGAGCTCTAGGACGTACCGGTAGAACGACAGTCCAATTCAAAATCTTGATGTGGAAGGAGTATTAATTTGTTTAGCTTAATTATACTAGTTTAAGTCTATTGAAAACTGTGGTTCATTGCAAGTATAAAGTCATAAGTCAATTATTATTAACAGTGGAATAACGTGTAACTTAAAACTGCCCCAGGCTAGAGCACTCCACCTCAGGGAGTGGAATTCGGCACCAATTAAACTATTTTATACACTATCACTGGGATGGGGTGTACAATTAATATTAAATTGGACGCCACCAGCTTTTTAATCGAACGAAGCAATTAAAACAAGAAACAAAAGGTGGAAAGCTGGAAACACCTTGTAAAAATTAAATTTGAATTAAACAAAATAAATAAAATGAATTTACTTATTCCCGAACACGTTTATCCAATTCAATAATTATTGAATAATCAATACAAAGAATGAAATAATTATTTATTGAATTATTTTAAACAACAAAAATTGAATATTTCAAAAATTAACGAAAAGAATACCAATTGTAATTAACACGCCAAATCCAAATCTTACACACGCTATAGATAAGACGAAGGAACTTATCTTAAAGGGCTGAGGACGTTGCAGCTCTTAGCGCGATGGCGGCGGTGGCGGTAACCTCTTCGGCAGACTGATTACCTCGTGCACGGGCAGGAACGGAGTGGACTGAAGATGCCTTCGGAGGTGAAACTTGCCTTGAGAATGGAACTTAAAGTTGCCTAAATCTTGCCGGCTGCAGAGCAACCAGACAATAGAAATTGTTCACCAAAAATTAAATAAAATATAATTAACTTTTGCCTTCTGTGGCAGTTAGAAGAAAGAAAGAGACAACTCGAAAATTGAAATTTCGAACATCGACAGACAGAAATGGAAGGGGAATTAGATAAAATGTTTTATTTCGGAGTGGCTAATGCGACAAAGAAACGGTAGGTTTAGAAATTTAGTAGAAATTTGGGAGGAAGTGACTAATGAGCCAAAAAATTCACTAATTGAAATAGTTTTTTAGACGAAAAACGTAACAGCTGAACAGCATGTTACAAACGTAACAGAAGTGAAAGAAAAGGAACACTGTAAAATCTCTATTTATTCATGTCATACTAGTTCATTATTGTGTTTTTATTGCTTAGTTACCAACTATCTAATGTTGTACTTTATGTGCGGGCATAAAGTTCACTTTATGGCCCGAGCGGGCATAAAGAGAAATAATTTCTTGTTCAACTTATTTAATATCCATGTCGTAAGCTTCTTTAGACTTTTTTGGCAACAGATTTACAGTTGCTTTCTTTGCTTTTTCAATTATTTCGTCAGGAATTCCTAAATTTTCGTTCATTTTGACTTCTAGCTTTGACACATATGAAAATTATTGTGATTTTATGACATTTACGTTTGTCAACATTCACCTATTAATTCAAACCAGATTTTATGAAACACTGATTTGTATTGAGATTGGATTGCAATAACGAACTAGTATGACATAAAAGTTTGTATGTACCGCAGGCATAAACAGATGTGTATACCCTCGGGCGAGGGTATACTATTATAAAATGAAATTATGGAACATCCATTGATTGAAAAGAATTAAAGTACCAGTTTGCAGAGATGTCAGATTGTGCTCAATTCAATTTTGTAAGAGGTACTGGTAGATCTTTGCGATTTATAGGTTTAATAATTATTGTACACCGCCAGAATTAATAATATTATCTGTAGCTGTAATTTGGATGTTTGACTACAATTATTGTAGTATAAAAATTTAAGATTACTAGCCTACGAGTTTTTATTTTGAACGAGATTGTTGTATATCTCAAATAGTAGGTGAATTAGGAGTGGACAGAAGTGGAGCTGACGTTGAAATCAAAACAACAACCCCTATTTTTCCTACAAGCTTGAAAAAGAAATAACTTCTTGAATTATTTCTAATAGTGCTAGGATTCCCAAACTACCAATTTTTTCCTCGTATATCAGTTTAATTTGCTACGATTTATTGCTTTTTCGATCCCCGTGCGTTGTATATTGCCCCTTGTCACACCGTTATTTTTAGGTATTGATTCGTTTCCCTTTATTATTCGCTTCATATTTCCATGTAAAAAATTCCGTTTCGTGGCCCAAACTCATCAAACAAAACAACTCAATAAAAAAAGTAATTAATATGCACTTATTCGTGAACGATATTTTACAAAACATTCCTGCATTCGTACAACACCGAATACCTTCACGCTACTCTTTAGCCGAAATTCTTGTTCCAGACCGAGTTAATTTGGTGTGATAACTCAATTCATATTGAAAAAATAAATAAGGGTTTGTAACTGCCTGTGAATGATTGAAAAATCTACTTTAACAACATAATTTGATTATAAATAAAGTTTGAAGTGATGATGATTTCAATGTGACTTCTCTCATGAGTGTTTGAGAACTGGGTATTTTTCGAATTCTCAAATTTGCAGATCAATAGTTTCGAATACAACACTTATTTTGAGAACTACCGCCTATTAATAAAAACCAATCTGATTTTGGACAAAGGGCGTCAAGTAATTTGTGTTTCACAGCCACTTAAAGTTGACTATCTCTTTAATGTTGACTGCATCACCGAAATTAAGAAAACGGTTGATGAATAATCAAGCTGCACTGACTAATAAGAACTCTAAGTAAGTCTTCTCAGATATTTTTTCGATATCCCACTTGTAGTTTCTTTGTATGTTCCAGCCCTAAGGGCCAACTGCACCGGTGCTACTTAGAGCCTCCGCACACGGGTCGATTGGCACTCGAAGCGGATCCGTCTCGAAGTCGAAGCGGAATGAGCGTCACATACGAACTATGCGATGCAATCGGAGGTTAACCGTACACGGGGCGATTTTTATCCTTCTCAGTTCGCGTATGTCTTCCAACAAGTTCAGTCCTTTTTTATAATGAGTGGTTCAAGTGATGAAGAGGACGCTGTTATTTTTCATATTGACCGTCGGATAAAAAAAAGGAAACGGAGATTATGCATACATCCGTACATAAAGCGGAATTTTCATTGTCGGTTGTTTGTTGCTGCAAAAGAATTACAGGAAAGTGATACATTTTTTTTAGCATTCTATAGAATGTCAAAAGAGTGTTACGTTGCTCTAGTGGAAGCTATCTCTCCAGCCATTCACTACATATTGCACGCGAAACTATCGTCACACTCGAAATTTCTCGTTCTCAGCAGCTCGCAGGGTTCGACTGACGCTCGAAACGCAATCAATTCGACTACCCACAGCCGACTACCTATCGACCGCAAATTGACCCGTTGGTGGACCTACGTTACATTACCTACGAAGTGGAATGGAGGGAGAAACGTTTCGACTTCGAGACGCATCCACATCGAATGCCAAACGACCCGTGTGCGGAGGCTCTTAAGCATTTGAGTAGACAAATATGTGTGACTGCACAGCGTCGTAAGTCGTTCTTAACGTAAGTCGAAGTGTAGGTTCTACTTAAGTCCTACTTATGTGAAAGTAAGGTTGTGTCTTGGCACTTTGCAGACAAAATTATCAAAATATAGAGAAGTTAGTTTATAAAATCAAACAAAATGGAGTTAATAATGGATATAGAGCTTTTCGATGACCTTTACAGAATGGAATTAATTGAATTTGGTGTTCCCAGGAATATTATTCCCAGACAAGATTTTTATAACACCCTATCCGAATAAAAATTTTCAGAAAGTTCCGATTACGAAAAGAAACAGTCAGATTTCTACTACCACTATTGAAAGATCGATAGTTTTATCCATGAACGCTTGGCATAAATCACTGGGAGACGCAGCTCTTCATTTACTTGATTATATTTCATATTGTTTATATTTTTTATATAATTGTCATTTTCATTATCAGAATTTAGTGTCACATATGTCACATTTCAATTTTTACCAACATCAAAATCCCTGTCCGCCTGTCCACATCCTGCTTTTAGTCGACTTAGCAGTTGAATCACACCAGGTTTTACTTAATAAATAAAAAAAAAGAATAAAGTTTTACTAACGAAAGTATTACTTAGAAGAAGAAACGGTGCAGTTGCCCCTAAATCGCTAGTGTTTCAGCTCCTCTTTCCGCTAGTTCATCAGCTATAACATTTTCTCCCATCCAAGCCTGCCATGGAACTCACAGTAGGGTTTTGCCGAGATCATTTAGTTTTTCAGACATTCCCATCTCGATTTCTTCGAATCACATTAAAACTCAGTGTTTCAATCGCTACTTGACTGGCAGAAATATATTATATGTAATCAAGCCAAAGACAAATGTGCTTAGGCAAACATGTGGCGATATTCCAGGCAGAAGTTGCAGTAATACAGCACTGAGATATTAGGGCAATGGTTAAGGCAAAGACTATATACTCCGACAGCCAAGCTGCTATAAAACCAATCAAGGGCAAGATGAGGAGACCTTAGCACACATACTTTGCTACTGTGAAGGCTTGACTAGACTGAGGTTCTCGACAATAGGGAAGGAAAAGCCACAACCCTAGCAATATATGGAGGACCTGAGGTTTTGGATTTAAAATCTAGTAATAACGACGGGCCTAGACAAGAGAATATAGGACAACAGGAGGGCATACGCAAATATCGTAGTGGAGAGGCTGTTATGGCCGCATGCAATGTTCACACTTCTATGGAGATTGAACCAGTTTAAACTTAAACCAGTTTAGTTAAACGGGTGCTTATTACTATACTTCGGCCATTCGAAGCACGTGAGCTCCATTACTTACCTTATCCAATATGATCCTAAGCCATTTATATAATTTTACAATATTGTACTTGACACACTTAACTATTGCGCTTTTGCATACGAATACCATTGAATGGCCTTCTTCCAAGGTCTGGTCGGATCTTATTCCATATTAAAAATATTTTCAAAAAGTAGTCATACCATCTTCTGATATGACCCAAGATTTCTGAAAAGCGACGAGAGGGGTTATTTCAATAGCATAATCTTCGAATAGGAATACCTGGAAACACATTCCTGATAATTACTGGTTGGATTTTAAAAAATAACTTAGAGATAAAATTTTTTCGAAATCCCGTTCCTGTTCCCATACCTATTATAAAAAATTGAAACACGATGCAACAGGTAAGTACTCTTAAGCTTTTATTCAATAAGTCTAAACTTTTCCCATTTCATCGAGCTAAGTGGTCGTCAATGTGAGCTGAAAATACTGGCATAAAAAATGCTCTCATATATTTTGTGATTGTCGTGAACAAAACACGTAGTTTTCGAGTGGAGTTCTTAAATTTTAATGCTGGCGCACTATTCCGAGACATCTAAATGATGAATCTGTAGGGTTGCACACAACGTATAAATAACATAAACAAATTGTAATGGGGTGGTAATATAAATAATTCTACCAGCATCAATCCATCTCTATAATCTGTCCCCTACGGCGTGTGTGCGTTCCATACCGATAAATCCCAAATAAGCTCCGGAACGTCACAATCAGTGTTTGTCAATCGTTCACTTACGCCATTTTGCCACTGACTCATTGTTTGTGGTCTTCTAACCGATTACGTTTACAAGATAGAGGCGGGGCGCGCCGAGAAGAATTTATCATCTGTTCGAAGCAGGGAGAATATATTTTGTCGTTTGATTGAGTTGAGTCGATTAAGCAAAAAGTTTTTGAGTTAAAGCCGTTTGAATGATTAAATCGAGAGGACAGAGGAAAATTAATTAGATTTGCCGTTTTAAATTGTCTGTTAAACACTCGAAATATTTTCAAAATATTCAGTGCATCTATTGTGTATCATGAGTTGGTGGAGAACTTTGTGCAACGCCATTGGAGGAACACTGACACAAATGCAAGATCGTAAATTGTTAGACGAACGCATATAAAGTTTTTTTATTTGTCTTTGGTAAGTGTTTGTTTTTAGCGATCATGCCATAAGATCTATCTAGCCATCTAGCGCATATGAGACGAGTTACAGTTCTGTAGTTGTTGTACCGGATTGAGTTGAGCTTTGGGAATAATTTAAAATCATGAGCTCGTTTTTGAAAATTTTCGCAGTATACTAAATGAAATGTGGTAGGCGCGTCGAAATTAAAAACATGCTTAGGAAGCTAAATTAGTTGTAGCCAGACAAAGCTCATCAATTCCATTCATTGGACAAAAACTGCGCTGCAAAATTCACAATAAACTTGACAACAAAAAAGTGTATGTCTATAGAAACCTTAAAATGGTTAAAAATCCCTCCAAGACAGAAATAAAGAGACAGTTCTTTAAAGGACATTCGCCAAAACTTACGACACACCTGGTAATTGAAAATAGCAAAACTGTCGGAAGTCGTACTGGGTATGCTGTTAGCTCAATTGGCTCCCAAATCCAATGGGGTTGATCGAAGAAGCTATGTGCAGATTCTGCCACCTAGAAGAGGAAACTACAGTTGATTTCCTGTGGTCAATGTTTTATGAACTGGGCGATGAGAATCCACCAACTTAGGGGACGACATGTATTCCGGAATCCCCCTTCAGGTATTAAGCTCTCGGGCGATAATACCTACTGATAAATAAAAGATTATTTTAATATTATATACATGGTGTTTTCGAATGACACTTACAATGTTTGCATGTAGATTCCTCTGGTGAAATTAGACAAAATGATGTAAGGATTAAGAGGTCTAGCACATTCACTTTTCGAAATACAGGGTGTGAAAGTTTTGAAAAATTAAATGTTTTAATTCGATAACTTTGAAATGGATGAATAAATTGATATGACATTTGGCAGGTTGCTTTAAATTCGAAAGGGAATATGTTGATGGTAAAATGTTTTTCAATTTTTGATCCAATGGTATAGATTTGGGAGAATATGTTACTTTTCCCCTTCCATTTCTTACGCCACTGACATTCGAAGCAATTTTTATCCAATTTTGTATTTCTCAATGATTTTCACGTGAAAAACGAATACCTTTTATACATCAAAAAATTTGTAGTCCTCAAGATATCTAATGATTTCACTTTTTAATAATTAATTTGAAATAACTTTTCTTGTATTTTTTTCAATAACTACCAAGTACTTACCTATGGTTGGAATATGTAACAGGAATTCATCTATGAAACAGCTATGCATCTAAAACTTTCGGAAAAGATTGTTGAAAATATTTGTCCAAACTTGTTATTCTATTAAAAAAAAAATAAAAAGAATCCATGCAGCTACAGCAATTATTTCTGGCAATCATGCACCAGTCTTTCCAAGGTATGCTATTTTCGATGAGAAAACGTTGCAAACGATGTATAAATAAAAGTGGACAAAATTCTTGTAACTTGTTGGCTGCTTAATTCTTGTGTTAATGAAATCACAATAGGACAAATATTTTCAACAATGTTTTAGATGCCTTGCTGTTTCAGAAATGAGTTTCTGTTATAGAATGTACAAAAAGTACGAGGAGTAATAAACCCTAATTAAGTATGCAAAACCTTTACAGGGAGCACCATGCAATTTTTGATAAATCTCTTACTTTAAATTACATTTCTTCCGTAAATCTAAAAACCAGGTAGATCGACCCCGTATTTGTTTCAGTTGTAGCAAAGTTTAGGGTTTCTTCATTGTTAAAGGATTAGCAGATAAGCAATAACGCAATGCAGTGGTGTGTATTTTGGGAAAAAAATACGTTTTAAATTATAATATAATAAAAAATGAAAAGAAATAATTATTGGAATACATTTATTGCTTCAAATGTCAGTGGCGTAAAAAATGGGAGGGGAAACGTAACATGTTCTTCTAAAGCTACACTACTGGATCAAGAATTGAAAAGTATTTTTCCATCAAAATATGCCCTTTTAGATTCAAAAACAACCTACCTAATGTCAAATCAATGTATTCATCCATTTCAAAGTTATCGAATTAAAACATTTGATTTTTCAAAACTTTGACAGCCTGTATTTCAGTCATTTGAAAACACCCTGTATATTTGTTTTCCATCCGATGACAAGGAATATTTTACCAACCTGTGAAGTCACTGTTTTATTCACTTCCTTTTCCTTTTGCCTTGTGAAATCACTGAGCGGAAAATCTAACTCAATGAAATAGTTGTAACTTAGTAACGCTCGAAAGGAAATTCAATGCCCAAGATCATATTATATCATCGCTTTAACGATCTTGAGTTACTTGTTTGGAGTTTGTTTTTGTTCAAGTTTTTTTTATTCTCAATATTTATAAAAGAGGGTGATTAAAAAACAATGCATCTTAATATTTCGTATTTTTATTAACTTATCTCAGTACACCAAGTATGAAACTTTGATGCAATTATCGTTAACATTGATTGGATAAATTTACGACAAAAAGCCATAGCGGTAGGTAACCATTAACAGTTTCAATGTTTAACACCGTATCTGAATACATAGACGGTAATTTTATTGTTATGTAACGATAATATCCGTGACATAACCTTCCTGCTTTCTACATGGCGCGGTCCTAGAGGATTCACTTAATGTTAACTAATGGATAATCATTATTGAAATTTCTGCCTGTATTATTGCTGGGGATCTAACCACTAGCACCGGTGAGGTTTATAACTTTATATTGCCTCCATTACCGAACGGGATTTACCTTAACATTTTATTATATGGCTTTTGGGGAATATAGACGAAACATTAGTGCCTCTTTCGGACACCGAGCGTTATTTTTGATAGGGTTAATTGGTTAAAGGGTAAGTTCGAGAGAAGTGGAATAGTTATCTCTGAAAAATAGTTTATGTATTGAAAATTATATAAATACTTTTTTCTACGACAACCTCAATAAATGTTCATTTTATAACCGTAACTTCAATCATAAACAAGCATATTTTGTAAAGAATTTTTGCATCGTCTGCTAGGCAATCTGCTAAGCAACAAATGCGAAATGGAATATTTCGTGTTAGGTCTAGGCAGGGTAGGGGATCTCTGAAGGCGCGAGGGAGTCCCGTCAGTACTAAAATTTCTAATTTAGTGAGAGCTGTAACGCCGTTAGTGGTAGTTGCAGATTCTTCCACATTTATCAGCGTTGACATCCTAACGTGTTATTTTTGATCCTAACCTGACAACTGCCCGACATGTATCGATACAGCTTTGAACTTCCCAGCATTGTTGTTGAATTCCTAACATTTATTTTTCTCCATGTTTGTCATTGAAATATATGAAAAAACGTTCCATTTATTATATACTCTTCTCATATTCAATGAAATATATAAACTAGATGATTATTCCTTCATTTTTCTCACTTCAGGCATTATATGGTCCATTTTTTGACATTTCATTCAATTTTACTTGACTGTTTGATTGTTATTATTGTAATATCAATCTAATGTTAAGTAACTTAAGGTAAAATATCAAAAAATGGACCATGAATGTCATTTTGCAATAAAAGTGAAATTACAGTAATTTTGAATATGCCGCCAAAAACTGTAAAATTACAGGAATCTGTTTTTTTTGCTGTTAGCAAAGTTCACGACCATTATTTATGTTGAGGTACTGACTGGACTCTCAAGGTGGCGCAACCCGTACAAATAGAGGGCGCCACGGGTCAGTTTCCCATCTATGAGTATTTTTTTATCTATGGGTCTAGGTTCACTCAAAAATCACGACGACGGCTTGTCAAGTTATGACGTCCAGCGACAGATTGATGAAATGTCAGCAGTTTGCTTTTTTCAAAGTTTTAGTAGAGAACGAGTAATTTCATAGTTGTTTTCTATAAATACATTTATATAGGATTCCATTCCTGTGTACCTGAAATAGCAATAAGGAAAATATTCACATATTTCTTCAATTTATATTTTAATTCTGATAGATAGCCCATTAGCGGCGAATTCGGAGTAATGAAATATTATTAGTTCATTTCTTTTTGCAATGTATGCATGTATTAAACGTGAACGATATGTTGTCATAGAAACATTATGGTATGCAATTCGCAACAAAATGGCCATTTTGCACTCGTATGAATTGCCTTCGGCGCGTGCTGCAAATATCATACTCGTGCAAAATCGGCATCATTTTGTGCTCATTGCATAATTTACTATTCCGTAATCCCATACTATTATTTTGGTTTAACTGTATTCAGATGACAATTGAAAAGATAATGTTAACAGCCCCCGTCCGCCCAATTTTCATTCCCTTGCAACTGAATTTTCAATATATGACTCCGCAACCGCAGAGGACTCAGAGGAGTTCCAACCTCCAAGCATAGTAGCCAAGGATCTGCGATACAAGTGCCCTGATTAAAGGATTTCCCAATTTTAAGTTTGCTGCAATTGTATTTGGAACAGCTTCAATAGTATGAATGCCCACAACATGTTTTACACATTTACCATATATCCCGCATCTTCACGGATGGCTCTAAAACCAATATGGGCTCAGGATGTGGAATTTACTCCAGATCTCTGAATCTAAACATCAAATGGGCGATAGGCTGTAATGTCAGCGTTGCTTAAACAGAGCTCACTGCTATTTACATCGCCGCAAAAGGGATTACCAAAAGAAACACCACAGGTAATAAAATTCATATCCTCACGGATAGTAGACAAGCACTACTAGCCCTGGACAGACCACGTATCACATCAGGCCTAGTACTGGAGTGTCACCTGTCCCTGATCAAAGCCTGTAGCAACAACGAAGGCGCTCTAGGCTGGATCAAGGGGCACAGTAAATCGAAAGGTAACCACATTGCCGACTCACTAGCCAGGAAAGCAGCCTCCCAAAAACTCTTGGGACCTGGCACTTTCATTGGTCTGTCGGCGTCGGCTATGATTGACCTAATAAAGGAACACTCCCTTGATAAGTTTAAGGGTAGATGGGACGATGCAGAAGATTGCAGGCTTGCCAAGGAACTGCTGCAGTATCCGGACAGCAAAGTAGCTAAAAAATACGTGACTATGAACAGACAGAACCTTCGGACGGCCACGGGTATTCTGACCGGCCACTGCCACCTACGAAAACACCTCTACAGACTGTGTCTGTCTGACACTTCACTCTGTAGAGGATGTGAACAGGAAGATGAGACTGTTGAACACATTCTCTGTGAATGTTCGACACTCTCTTAATTTAGGTTTTCCGTATTCGGCGAGTACAGGCTAACACAAGCCAGCATGAGGGAACTTACTTCCAGTGACATTATCGCCTACTTCAAACAAGTAGGCTGGATGACGAGCCAGAAGGAAGTCTGAACCTCGGAAGGATGCACAATGGGCCATTTGTGGCCTTAGTGCTGTGGGGGTCACCCACCCTTCAAATTCTTACAGATACAGATATCATATATCCAATGAAGAATCGTCATTTCTACAAATTTTGAGGACTCAAATCTACGTATTTTTGGTATAAACAATAGGCATCAAAAGAAAGTCTCTCTCCAGGGATAACAAATACCCTGCTCTTTTTATATGTATTCGTCTTGGGAACCAACGTAATTTCCCAAATCTGAAAATACCATTTCTGAAGGTAATACTCATATATGGTGTACGATTTAAAATAACTAACCTTGTTTGATGGTCAATTTCCATACTTTGGTTCGATAAACAACTAAACTATCTGTCAAAGCAACGCTACATCGACCAAGAACATCTCGACGGTCTGTGAAAGTGTTCAAAAAGACCTTAGACCCTAGTAATTTCCTCGCCGTGCACAAGAACTTGGCTTGTCGTAAACTTTCCTAATTTTGACTCGGAACTAGCATCCATTACACCCGCTTTAGATCCCAGGTTAAATTTAATGGCCGTAGTCAACGCTGTTTGACCGCTGACAGCTTCGGAGCCTTTGGAAAACGACTTTAATTTTGGCCGAAAAATTGTCTCTGTCGATGTAGTTCGTTTTTGGCTTAATGACCGTATAAAGGACGTTGCAATCCACATGAGGTTTATTAGGTGGCGATTCATCCAGGATTTATCCACAAGAAGTTATTGCTTGGTACCGATCTAGGGCCGACGGCGTCATCCGTTGTACTTCTCCGGAAAAGGCGAGGGTTGATTAGCGTTGAAGTTGTGAAAAGACCTACAAATTTGTAAGATTTGAACCCGCTATACATTCCTTGGTGGAGTATCGTTAAGTCACAGGTCTATGCCAATAAGCTGCAGTTAAATGATAATGAAAATTGTACCACTTGGACACGAGTTACATTTGAACGATAACCGCTCTAATTAGAGAACTCGTTAGTTGACCAAAACATCCATGATTAGTTAACGGGAAAATGCAATAATTTTTCTTAACTTAACTTTTTTATTTTCTTCCGTTTATTTTCCAACGAATACTTTGCCAGCTCGAGTTGTTCAAATTATTCACTACCATACATCACGCATCATGATTGCGCTACAAATAAACGAAGAATCAAAATCGTAAAAGTTTCATTAAAGTCTCATTAAACAACCTAGTCGTTAAACGTGGAATTAATGAAATTCTTTACGGTAAATATCGTTGAAGTTACCGCCTTCTGTTCGTCTGAAGTAAAGGAATGGCGGACGTTAATAAGAAAACAAAGTATGGTGCATCTTCTGCATCTAATAATTCATTAGTTTGAAATACCTAATGTACTGTATCTGTGTTGATCGAGAAAGGTTAATGAAATACATATTCATCATTTTCATTGCTTATTTTTAATGCAGAACATGCCTAGATGCGGTGATAATTTTTTTTAAGTACCTATTAAACACTTTTCTTAGACGAACATATTATATTATTCATATTCTTATTTTGACATGTGTGTTATTTTTAAGGAACTGAACTTCAAGCAAATAACACCTTTTATTTTTAATAAGTGAGGTTCATTGTTTCAAACCATTTATGAATTTGTTTAATATCTAGATCAGGAAACTTAAAACTTCTTATATGTATAATTTTTTAGTTATTCAATTGACGTACCTCTTTAAACAATTTGGTATCTTGAAGTACACACTAATATTACAGAGCAAGCACACAAATACAGTGTCCAAAATATTAAAGCGCTTTTTTCCACATGAGTACTAGGTACCTACAATCACATCCTAAATTACATCAATATACTGTGCTATTCAAAAGTCCCCTCCCCTCTCGTATCTTTTGAACGGCTACACTAACATTAATGAAATTTGGAGGGTGGAAATAAAGGGTTGTAAACTTCTTTACGAATGTTAACAGGTGACGTAATAGTAATAAATGACGTCACAGTGCCACTCTGGCCAATAATTTCAAATAGGATCTTATGGCAAGTGATATCTCGTTTGAAAGGCATTGACATTGGCTGCATAGCCATATTAATTTTATTTGGGCTTAAACTAATTTTAACGAATAAATTAAATAAATAAATAAAATTGACGTTAGTTAGTTAGTATTTGTTGCTTTGCAAAGTTTTTCCAAATAGCTTAAATATTTTATTTTATTATTGATTAACGAGACGTTTAAGAGTTTACATAGGCAAAATGGTACATACTCAAGCTGACAAAGTAGCAGCTATCTTAATAATTGGTGAATCTAGAAAGAATTTCCATGGAGCGGAACGTTTATTTAATGAGAGATACCCAGATCGCCCTATCTCGAGAACTTATTTGAGGAAGCTTCTTCACAAGTTTGAAGCAACAGTTAGTGTTCAAGATGCCAAACGATCTGGTCGACCAACATTTAGTGATGATAAAAAAATTGATATATTTGCTGAAATGGTAGTAAACCCTACTTCCTCTTCAACTAAAGTTGCGTCTATCTGTGGAGTGAGTAAAAGTACAGTACAGAGAATGTTGGCTAAAAAAAACTCCATCCATACTAGTTAAAAATGGTGCACCACCTTTCGGATGACGACCCCGACAGAAGACTCGAATTCTGTGAATGTATGACAAATAAAATCAGTCAAAACCCACATTACACAAAAACAATTTGTTTTAGTGACGAAAGTACTTTTTGCCTCAATGAAAATGTGAATACACAAAATGTAAGGTATTGGAGTGACACAAATCCTCACACCTTTCGTGAACAGCATACCCAATATCTAGAAAAAGTCAATGTTTGGGCAGGTATTTTGGGAAACCACATAGTTGGTCCTGTTCCCTAGATCGATCACAAAATGGTTGGAACGCAAATAGAACCGTAATATTACGGTCACGGTTAGCTTGGAACGGCACTAACTATTATGCACTTGCGCAGTGCCGTTCTAGAATGGTTCTTCGCGAGGTTGGAACGAACCTAATGAGATCCTGTAGTGACAGATGACATAACGTTGATCACAACGCACCATCAGGATGGGGTTTCGGAATTAATTCTTGCAGGCGGGATATTCAAATTTTCATGTATTATAACTTCTGTGAAAAAAATCCCATGTGCTGGTGTTACAAAATATAACTTAAATTCTTGCACTGAACGAATTTATATCATGTTTCTTCGCTAAGAAACGTAAAAAGCACCTTTTTTGTTTATTATAGTTCCTCAGATGATGGTTAACGCTTTCTTGCGTATCTTATATATTTTCGATGTATACAAAAATGTCACCATCAGCGCTCGTTTTCCTTTCTGTTATTCCATTTTTCAAGACCTTCTTTTTGATATATTACTCCCAAAATTACCTTTGATGCAAATCGCTAGTCGAATTTTATAATAGATATATCGGGTGGAGTATGAAAATTGTATTATTGAATTTTTATACCTATTTTGGATCGTGGTTGATTCCAATTATTACAATATACAGTGTGTTCCAAAAAATAGTACTACTACTATTAAGTTGCCAACATCTGACAATTTTCAGCTTCCTTGACGTTGGACTTATTTCCATGCCACTATTAAACCGGTAGCCTATGACACTTGAATGCTTCATTATTTTGAATGGTAGCCATTAAACATCCTAAATGTTTGCCACTTATTGGCGTACATTGGTAAATTGTTCATATCAAAAAAATTCAAAACACTGCATTAGTTTTATTTAAAAAATTCAGATTATTAACATTTCCAATAAAATAAAACATAAAAATACTGCAATCGGCCATTTTGACTGAAACACTAATCACAGCGCATGACGTCACGCTTAGGTAAACACCGCTGTCAGTCAATACTCAATACACTAATTTTCTGTGTTTGGTTGTGAATACTACTGATTACGCATTTGGATTGATATTTTATTATTTTACGTGTGATTTATCGTCTCCACTCTACTATAACAATGAAACCAAGCTTTGTTAAGGCAAATAGCTCAAATTTGCCCAAGATTGGGCGATTTCCCCGCAACAAATCAAGAATTTTGCTCGTTTGAATTTAGAAACGTGAAAACTTCCTAGTAAGTGAATTTTGTATTTATCTTCATCCTAAATACAACCAACTTAGATATAATCAAACTAGTTTCAAGCTCATGCGAGTTTATTTAACTTTCATATGTTGGCATATAAATTTATGGGGCATACATCCTGGTTTCATACGTACTTGTGATACTGACCCCATCACATGATACTGCATATAATTTCCCATATCATCTGGCAACTGCAAAAAGAAAATTAAACCATTGAAATTGATAATAAGAATTATAGACAAGACCAAAACAAACATAACCTCAATAAATTAGATATTTCATAGCCTCAATATTTCAACTATTTCACGTCAAACAAACGTTTTAAGTTTGAGACATATACTTAAATATAATAGGATAACATACTCACAAGTGGTCTTCACAGAAATAAAGTGGCCAATTCGTGACTACGTCGTTCGGGTTTCGCCTTACGAGCATCAACCACTTATCTTTTATATCTATCATTTTCTTGTTTGGAACATGTACAAACACTTTGTTGGGTGTTCTTATTGATGTGTTTTTACACTGCGGTACTGCACACCACTTATAAACTTTGGAATTCATTTTTATGACACGAATTTATTCAATATTTTGTTTACTTCCTTCGCTACGCATAGACACAATGACATGTTTACCTAGGCGTGACGTCATAGCCGACGCCATGACACCTGCGAGCTGTTTTCGCACACTATTTAAAGAATATCAGTAAAATGGCTTCAAACTTCGTTAAACTTAAGTTTATTACCGAAATAAAGGTTTTTTCGTTAATAGTGAATGTGTACCCACATTACGGAAGAGTATTTCAAAATCTATCGTCACGCCTATTGTTCTCAATTATCACTTTTACCTCTAATTTTTGAAATTACTAGAAAATTAAGTATCGCCGCAAAGTAGTAGGAGTGGATCCAAGTGCATACCTAAGTAAATTATTCATTTTCGTGAAAATTCCATGATTTCCAATGTCCACTGTAGCGTCGATTATCCAGTTTAGACCTTAAGGAATAGCCTTGAATTTCTAGCTGAAATTCAACAAGATATATATGAGCTACATCCAAACTGATTCTAATAAAAGTCTGTGCAAATGGAGTTCTCCAATGGCAATGACAGTCTTCTTCCACATGCTTTTCACATGAAAGTCGATGGTGAAAATGGCTTTCATTCGAAATAATGAAGCCTATATATCGATGGCTACGAGGACATTATGTTTTATTCCCAAAAACGATGTTTTTAATATAATCAATTCGAAAGTTCACGTTGACTGTGACAAGCTGTGTATCGCTCAACAATATTTGAATAATAAACTAATAAACCAATACAAGGGTACCTAGCTGGATAAAGATTTCGACTCAGCGAACGTAGATCCATACATATATCATATTTACAAAAATGAACATACAATATTTTTTGTCCTCTTAGCCATCGATATGTCATGGGCTACGTAGAACAACATAACACGTGAATTTATCAGAATCATCCAATTTTTAGAATAGAAGTCTTGAGGTTGGAATTACAAAATGGAAACTTGAATAAGGGAAACTGCATCAATTTAATATTCTCCCAAGCGTTTTAAACGGTTAAGGCATCTTCAGAAAAAGATTTGTGAAAAAATTAGTTAATAAAAGATAAGTTTTACAGAAAATCTTTTTTATATCAATGTTCAAATATTTTGATAATTAAAATCGAGATTAAAATTTAACAAATGTCTTTTTCAATGCCCAGACAAATTACAAATAAATTGGGATAACGTGCAATTTAAAAAGGACATGATCAAAATATATTAATAGATACACACCACTGGCAAAAATGGCTATAATGGTGTGCAGAAATCTGACAGGAAGAAACTGGGGCTGTAACCCAAAAATCCTAAGCTGGATGTACACTGCCATAGTAAGACCAATCATCACTTATGGATGGATGGAGTAGTAGAACTAGCTTATTGACGACGAGAGAAAACCTCTCCAAAATTCAAAGACTAGCCTGCATATGCATTACAGGAGCAATGAGAACATGCCCAACGGCAGCCATGGAAGTGATTCTCAACCTCACCCCTTTACATATGGTGGTGGAAAGTGTTGCAGAAAGAACAAGATATAGACTAAGTAGAGAGGGAATCATTAAAAAAAACCACCTCCTCACTTCTTAGAAATCAGACAACCTGGGACATGCCACAAGACGGTATGATGAAAAAGTATAACTTTTCAAAGAAATTCATTACGAAATTGAGCAACAAGAAGGAATGGGATCCAAATACCATCACCAGACTTTGAAAGAATGCCATTCAATGGTAAACAGACAGCTCAAAAGCAATAGGAGGAACTGGGAGTGTTCGGGCCAGGAACCAAACACTCTGAAAGCTTGGGAAAATCCCCAAGTATCTTTCAAGCGGAAATCCACGCCATAAGAAAGTGCGCCCAGTTCAATATTGATAAAGGATACATAAGACAAAGGATTATCATAATGTCGGATAGTCAAGCTGCCATTAAGGCACTGAGCTCTTGTAAAATCAGTTCCAACATGGTGTGGGAATGCCTAGACAAACTCAATGAACTAGACGAGAACAACATAGTCACCTTACTATAGATTCCAGGACACACTAGAATAGAAGGAAATGAAATAGCAGATGAACTAGCAAAGAGGGGGACTGAAATACCTTTCTGGGGGCCTGAAATACCTTTCTGGGGGCCTGAACTCTTTTGCGGAATCAGCCCCAATGTAATATTGGAAGAAATAAGTAAAGCCGAGAAAAGGAGAAGATCTGACCATTGGAAAGATCTAGTAGGGCTTATACAATCAAAGAATCTTCTGGGTGACTACAACCTGTTGAGATCAAAAGAATGCATAAGTCAAAAGTAAACTGCGCTAAGAGTTTTAACAGGAATCCTACTGGGACATTGTCGCCTGAATGGGCACCTGAAAAAGCTCAAAATAGTGGAGGAAGAAGAATGCAGATTTTGTGGAATGGAAGAAGAAACCTCCATCCACGTACTTTCCAACTGCACAGCACTTCAGAAACTTAGAGCACAGCACCTAGGAGATTACTGGATAGAAGAGGAACATTTGCCTAAGTTGAAGCCAGACAGACATCCTAAAATTTCTCCGGGAAATAGGACTGAAGGAACTACTAGTTTCTGAGACGCTCCTCAGAAACTGAGTAGAAGTAAGGGGGCACAATAGATCTTTTAGGTCTCAGTGAAGTCACCCCATAACACACATACATACATACATACAACCACTGGATGGTTCATTCTCCCTTATCAGATCTTAAGAAAACTGAGGCTTTACTAAAACATTTTGGCGGCTCAATGATAAATATGGCTCCAAAAAACGCATAAAATCAATTGCTTCACTGTTAGCTATAATAAAACATAGAGCCTTGTCTAAGACGCTAGGATAGTAGTCACGAATTCACTTCCTTCTTCTTTGATATCAAGTTAGCGCAAATCGCCTATTCACATTTCTCATCAGACCCAAAGATACCGCAAATGGCTACCACCTTCAAAAATTAACATCTACGGAGACCTTCTGTAAATAATCTCCATTGAATGCAGTTTTTCCTCTACTTTGTTCCTGAGGAAATTCTCAGAGACTAGGCTCTATTTTGACCACGACGGCGCAGTCTTAAAAACCTTTTATCCAATTAAAATACTATTTTTTCAATAAACAATGCATCCCTCTAGTTATTATGTTATATTGTACGCATCCTCCTCCCCCATTTAATTCAAAATGCTGTTCATTGCTCCCTCCTTTGGTTTGGGTTCGTTACGCACTTGTTTGATCCCGTATAATTATAAACAGTTAGATAGGTATGTGTTTATCTGTTCGTGTACGCTGGTGTTGATAATGAAGTATTTCGTAGAAATGAGAATTGTACACAACATAATTTAGTCTCGAAATTGTCTATAATAAATTCTCTCTGAAATACACCAAACAAGTTACGTTTACCCGGTGGTGGTCATAACAACCGACATTGCCACTGGCATTACCTCCACCCACTACTCTGCGACATCAAATGCGTCGGAAAATCCAGTCAACAACGAAATCAGATATGTTGTTATGGGTAAATAGATGGAACGGAATTCGAATTCAAGTCGGATGAATGAATTTATAATCATTAAATATTAAACAGAAAAACAAAATTGACCTTGTGCTTCAGTCAAATGGTGGCGATTTGATGGAAAGTAGATATTTATCCGTAAATATTGACTATTTACCTCGTCTCAATTTCCACGCGCAAATTTGAATTGCAAATGGATTCTAGATGAAAAAACTGTATGCCAGCACATGTCAGAAGTTTTTTTGAGTTTACCAACGGCAAGAATTGACCTTTGGTCTCCAAGGACACCAGAAAACGACGCTAAACAATCTTGTCAATAAATTTTGTAATATTGTTTATCTACAACTGTCATATAACGGGTACGATTTGACACTATTTTCAGTGTCATAATGACGTATATTACCGCACTAGTGCGTTTTTGATCACATTACCGCACTAGTGCGGTAATGAGAATCTAGAAACATATTAATACCAGAATTAAATATTCAAAATAACACTGGAAGCTGCATTTTCAATTTCCAAAAGGAGATTTTCTTCGCTTGAACTCATTTTTATAGATTTTTGTTCATTCAACTTTGGAAATTTGATGACATAACTAATTTATTTTTTATTCCACAGCCTTGTTTGTCTTTGTTGCTATGGTCACAAAATATGATACACAGTACCTTATGTTTGCAGTCAATATTATAAAAAATACGTTGGATTGAAATTTTTTTCAAATTTTATAATATAGCTACTGTTAATAATACTAATAAACAGTTATAGATAAAATTTTGTACGTAACACGTGTGATAGGAATTATTAACGCACTTATGTGATTACACGACTCGGCCTACGGCCTCGTCGTGCAAACTTCACATGCGTGCGATAATAATGTCCATATCCCACTAATTACGTAAATAACTATTATACAATTCCGCTATCAAATGTGACACTTTAAGTCACTCCCTTGACGTTAGATAACGTCACATTTTTCATAACCTACATACGAGTATATCAGTTATGAAAAGTAGTTATGTAAAAACTTTACGTAACTGTTTATGTTTCAACAAGGAGGTACCACATGAATTTCAAAGAATAATTTATCAATTAGGTACTGTCAAAACTGACAGTTATTTCGTTATATAAAATGACAATTACCCCATTATTTTAATTCAATACTATTTTGAGATTTATAAACATTAAAAACAACATTATTCAGGACACAGTTATTTGAAGTAAGTCAATTTTCTGGGTGAATACTTCATAGTAACAATACTTTTAACACCATTTGAATCCATTTTGATATTACCATTGTAATTGAAGATTTTATTAAATATTATAAAAGCGCGGAATTGGATAAAACGTTGTACGTAAACACGTTATGAAGAGAGCGACATTGTGTAACTCGCGTAATTTGCAGAACTCGCTGGCGCTCGTTTTGGCAAATATTACGCTTGTTGAACAATATCGCTCTTCTCATAACTAGTTACGTAAATAACTATTTTAAATAGTACTACTCAGCTTATGTAGTGGAAATTAGTCGCTGTGGAAGTGATTTTATGGCCAATATTGATCTGGCGATTGACAAAATTGTATCGTACAATACCGTTATTCTGCAATAAAAAAATGAGAGATTTGAAAACTGCAAGTTTATAGCAACTAAGCCTAATCTTGAAAGATTGGAAGTGGAATATGAAGAAAAAAAAAACGGTGAAAATAGAAGAAAAACTATAGTTGTGCAAACAATGTGGAACACCACTGCAAAAAAATGCAAGAGACGTAGGAACTTTATGAAGTAGTTAATAATTTTTTATCCATTTGAAGATATTTTCTTCAAGTGTCTTAATGCGAAACGAAGGAATTTGCAGATGTGTGCCAATAAAAGGCAAACGAGCAAGAATACTACGTAATGGTTTTATCATGGAATGAAGACACTTCGCGGGACTCCAGCAAAAATTTTATCATAAAGCTTCAGTGGAACTCACTTGGGGAGGTAGAGAAGCAGTCATTGCAGAGTTCATTCAAATCCTACTTTTTTGGAAAAGTAGAATATAATCCCCTCTATCCCTACCTTTTGTCCAGTCCGTCTTTTTAAAATTCTGATGGTTGAACGTTGATCTAGAGTAACAACTAATAGATTATTCCTAACAGTGAACACATCATGGAACAAAGAACAATCAAGTGGATGATACAAAAACAGTTTAAACAAACAAACTTTCGAAATGGACTAAAGAAGCATTAGAGGCAGCAAAATATTAAACATTAAATGTAACTTGGTTGAGCCTTATATGTAAATAGATAATAAGCATTATTCCATCATTAACACCCTTAGAATTGACGCCTCAGAACCTCCAGCTACTGAACAAAAAAAAGATCCTGTAGCCACTCCTCAAGATTCTTACACTACAGCTGGACTCAATAATAGGCCACCAGCACTCGTGATTCTTGTTAAAATATCACTTAGCAACGTATTTTTTCAATTTTTTTCGGAAAAATTAGATGTCCTTATGATATTACTCACTAAAAACCAACATTTAAGATCAAAAAAATGCATATTACCTTGTTACCCATGCAGACAGATATCAATCTACTTAATTCATACGATCTGTGGTAATTTCAATGAAATTTTCTTCCCTACACTTCAAATAGATGCAACCCTAAGTGAAATGTCAACATCCTTAAGTGTTCGAATTCGTCTTGAAAGGACATGCCGCTCTGCTCGTAAGGTACCCAGGTGTTTCTGTCTCTCGTCCTAGATGGATCCTACATCAGTTTGATCCTCGGAAAAACGGTCATCACTCAAAGACGCTTCCTGTTTTCCCCGAGGACCAGCGGCGTACAAACAAGTATTTTTTTACAAATAATAGCGAGTATTTTCTAAGATGATTGTAATTATTTTGTTCGGAAATGTCCTTTGCACCGGATGTCTGACTAAAAGAAGTGAGTTTCAGCACCCATTCAAATAAACCACAAAACACATAGGTGACAATGCCGAGTTTCACTTATCGAACGGAAGCCACCGACAAGAAACTTTATAAAAGGATCAGCTAGAGACTATAATCAGAGATTGGAGATCACAATAGATCTGAAAACTTAGCAGTCATATATGCAATTTATTGCTAAAAGCAAAACATTGATTGAATGCATTTATTTGTTATCCCTCTGCTGGAGTTTTTGAAATGCCACTGTTGAAATAGATACTGAAAGATAATAGAAGGGAAGACACAGGCGCTTTTCTTTATGGCGTGTTAGAAGCTTGTGTAGCATTGTACATTTGAATAAATATTTTTAATTAATGAGTTCAGATGAATCTTTGCGGGTGGTTTTGACTGTTGATTTATCTCTCGGATGATTTTCATTTGTTATCGCGACAAGCTGAAACTTAGCTTCGGCTCAATGGGCTTAACACTTTTAAGTTATTAACGAAAATTAATTAAAGTTTCTGTTATGATTTACACCGTTTGGACGTGGCGTTTGTCTCCCAGAACCGCTTAAATGTGGAGATCCAGAGGAAAGTCACCAGATATGGATAACCATTTTGTTTTTGGGATATAAAAAAAAACTTCATATTAATTAAATCAGTTTAATGTTTTTACTAATCAGTCATACATTTATATGTAGTAATTAACAGCCTTCAATCAAATATATTAGTTATCAAATTAAAATCTAACACAAAAAACAAAATCACAAATAAGTAACCAAATATGGAATAGGTATCCATATATGGGATATGAGCATAAATCAACATAACAATAACAAAAATGGACATTAATATCTTTGAGATCAATTAAATAAATATAATATATTGTGATGAATGCAAGAAGTTACCTAATTACTTGCAAAAGTCACAGATCCAAGTATCAAACTCTGGACCAGCACAATTATAATGTGCCCAGAGCCCACACATCAAGCATTTAATTTAATATTCCATAATTAGACACCGACGACTGTCCATATTTGGATTTTTATACTAGTTCAAACTCTTCTGAATATTTTTTAAAGTCACAATACTTTTAATGAAAAAAGATCACAAAATGGTGAGAAAAACATAATACCGATACGTAATGTGTTAAAGGGACATTAAAATAGATGACGCACACCAAGAAGGGTATTATTTGAACCATATTACTTTTCAATTGAATTCAGCAACCAACAAAATTTACAGAAGCCCTTCGGATTAATTCAAGTCATTCGTTGATAAAATTTATATACCATACTGTGTTACACTGCACAATACGCCAAACAACATTAATATCCAGCATTTGACAATGAAAATTAGTAGTAATTTTGTGAAATCTCGACAATAATGGAGATGCATAATGGAATACTGCATCAACAAACATGTTTGAATATTTCAGGTATGTTCGTTGTTACAGGCTTAAATCGAATATTCAAAGTTTTGTAAGTAAATTCCATTCAGTTGATGAAAATTGTCTAATTAATTAGACAAACTAAAACAGAGGAATTTGTTTCAGAATTTAGTACCAAGGACGACAAACAATCTGTTATAGTCTATTTTGCTAGTGCTAGTAGCCGAGACTAGCAAGCAGGAGAGAGACAATAGACTGTTGCCGAGGAGCATAACACACTTTTTCGTCCATCTTTTTATAAAATTAAGTAGAGGAAAGTCAACAAATATGAAATAGTATTCTAATATAGAATGCCTTCATTTCTCTAAGACTATAAGTATGAAACGCAACACTCAACCATCTTCTGTTTCATTCGGTCTACTAACTATCGCACCCACACCATCGAGTCAGTTGCGCGAATGCTTCACGTGTGGCAGGCGTGTTTTGTTTTGTTGTCGTGCATAAAATTTCAAAGGAGAATTACCAGGTGTTATGTTTGTTTACGTAAGTGTTATACTATTCAGTATATCGGTATTATGTTTATTTCACCATTTTGTGATCTTTTGTCATTAAAATATTCTGACTCCAAAAAATATTAGAGAGAGTTTGAACTAGTATAAACATCCAAATATGGACAGTCGTCGGTGTCTAATTATGGAATATTGAATTAAATGCTTGATGTGTGGGCTCTGGACACATTATGATTGTGCTGGTCCAGAGTTTGATACTTGGATCTGTGACTTTTGCAAGTAATTATGTAACTTCTTCCATTTATCATAATCTATTATATTTATTCAATTGATTTCAAAGATATTAATGTCCATTTTTGTTATTTTTATATTGATTTATGCTTATATTCCATATATGGATACCTATTCCATATATGGTTACTCATTTGTGATTTTGTTTTTTTGTGTTAGATTTTAACTTGATAACTAATATATTTGATTGAAGGCTGTTGATTACTACATATAAATGTATGACTGTTTAGTAAAAATATTAAACTGATTTAATTTATATGAAGTTTTTTTTTATATCCCAAAAACAAAATGGTATTCCATATTTGGTGACTTTCCTCTACTAATTTCCGAATCAAAAATCGACTATTCTTGAAGGCATATTCTTTTCGTTCGCTGTGCAGAGGGTAAGTTTTTTCTTTTGCTGAAAAACCCATTCGTCTGTCCTGGCTTCTAATTATGAATTCATTGAGATCCATTTTATCTTCCCAGTCGACTAAGTAGTCATTTCAAACGAACTGTATTTATCTACGTTGAAAAAACATGAGCGTAGTTTTATGCTCTGTATCTGTTTTTGATAGCCGTTTTATTAGCTGACTTTTTTTCCAATTTATAGATAATTTCAACAAAAAAAATCTCGATTGCTGTCTGAAACAAGCGCCTAGGTACTTAACGTTTTATTTTGGGGTATTCAATAATAGGCCTTGAGCCCAGATCTAAAAAAAATTATTTTGACCACACTGTCAAAACTTCATGTATTTTTTATTTGGGTAGCTACAGTACCATACTTTGCTAAGCTCCAAATCTGCCCGACTCCAACCAAATGACAAATACACGAAGTTTCGTTAGTGTCATCATTATACATCTTTTTAGGTCTCGGCCCGAGGACGCTCAGTAAATTTTAGAAAAGTTTATTTGTTATGTAAAAAATCACATTACTATCTTTCAATACCTTCTTGCAGATCAGCATGTTTCACTGCCATGATGTTATTATTGAAAAGCTACGAAAACAATTTTACCCGATCATACAAATGCTATAAAACTTTCAGATCTCTATTATTTGTCATTTTCCAACCTTGACTGTCTCGACTTAAAACTTCAGCTACACCATAATGCAATATAACAATAAAAATAAAACATAACAATCAAGTTAAATGTATAGGGACTATACAATACATCGCAAAATGACATAGTGCCATGAGAATACGCCGAAAGATAATGGAGAAAAAGAAGGATCGTTTTGAAAAAGATTAAAGCAAACATCATACGTACAGAACCGGCTTTTTAATTTTTTTTTAGAATAAGTCGTTTTTTAACGATATCAAGAAATTAAATAGAATAATAATACGTCTAATAAAAAAGTATTATTACAGATTCCTGTAATATTTTCGTATTTAATGAAGTGTATTACCAACATATATCGAAGAATAATTATAATTATTCTCACGCTTCATAAAGTTTTGAAGAATATTTTCCAAAAAATCCGGGGTTAGGCTCTTAGAGCTCTAGGACGGATAACATATATACCTTCCACTGATGAGGCCCAAGTACGCCAAAACCAGTCTTCAAGTTATGTTGTGTGTCTTTTCTAATTGCAAACCAGAATGTTTGGTAAAATCTTGTAGATCATTGTCTGTCGAGTCCTATAGCACGAAAAGTAGATGTTTCTTCTTAGTTGAACGGTCACTGGTTTTAGGAAATATTTTTGTACTAGAGATGAATGGGTCCTAATGGAACTATTAGGAGCTCTTGGTACACAGACAGCTCAAAAACACCATGTAATGTGGTTGTTACGGAGTGGTATTCGACGTAGATCGGCCTCTCAACTGATGGTGTTGCAGGTCACTCGGAGGGTCATCGTACAGGAATAAAACAACTACCTGTAGCACTGGGATACGTTCTATTTATTACTTAAACTCTCTACTATACATCATACTACTTATTACTTATGAATTGTGATATTCACATTAACATTAACACTGATATTAATAGTGGTTCTTAAAACACTATCGTTTGCATATTTATACGACAAGTCAAGTTCATCATAAGTAAATATAAATAATACTATTTATGTTTATTTCACGCTCTGAACTTGACTTTGTACGTGCGACCTTCCTACTTCTATTTATGTAACGATTCAACGTTCCTATGATTTATTGAAATTAGCTTCAACCCTCAGGCTCTGGTGTAGGTGTATACGTGCGTAGACCTAGGACAGAAATTTCAACCTTACTAGAATCCTATACAACCGTGTTTCAGGCGGAAATTTACACCATTGCAACGTGTGTGGAGAGAGTGGAGCAAGCCAATCTCATACATAGAACAATAAAAAATTTCTCGGACAGCCAAGCGGCTTTGAAAGCACTTAGCTCTCACCGTGTAACGTCGAAATTGGTTTTGGACTGACAAAACAGACTCTCCTCAATAATAGAACTCAATAAAGTATTGCTGGTCTAGATCCCTGGCCATTTTGGAATGGAAGGAAACGAGAAGGCAGACTCTCTTGCAAGGGAGGGAGCCGCACGTGTTTCCATCGGACCATAACCTACAATTGGCATCTCAATGAGTTTTGCCAAACAAACACTAAATACTTGGGCAGCAAGAAGAGCTTAAGACTTCTGGCATAATGTACCAGGATTGGTTCATCCAAAGGCTTTTATACATCCTTCGAAGAATGTCTCCAAACAAATGTTGGACTACAGCAGGCATGACCTACGTTGTCTTTTTACAGGCCACTGTCATCTGAATCATCATATGCTGAAACTTGGACTGTCGGAAGATTCGACTTTGTCTGGAAGATGATGAAACAACAGAGCATATAATTTGTGCGTGCCTCACCGCGGCTCGAATCAGGTATCTCATGTTTAGCTGAATATGTTTGGTGGAATCTGAATAAGTGTGAGCCACAATAGACTCTTGCCAGTCGCAGTGGAGTGCCTTATAGACCCACTTACCACAAACCTGACCTAACTTAACCTAGTTGAACAGTAACTGGTTTTGAAAAATATTTTTCAAAATTGTATAAAGCATTAGAATAGTTATAACCATTCTTAGATAGGTATCTATCAATATAGGTGAGGAGCCACTCATTCTGAAAGCTCCGTATTAAGCTTAATAATATTTTTAATGGAAAGACAAATAAGACATGGACTAATACGTCTGACATTAACCAATAACCAATGAACATACTAACAGCGAAATTTTAAAATGGTAGTAGGTGGTTGATGATTGTAATTTATTCTATAAGTTTGATTCATTAATATTAATATTGAGATGTTTCATGGCAACAGATTATTGATATGATTTTCTTACGGAAAAATGTAGAGTTAAGCTAGCGTGGTCGGTTCGAACGTTGAATAGTTACCCAACTTTCCAAATTCTCTTTTGTAGCTAATTTTTTACGCTTATGGAATTATTTATAAAAGCAGCAACAAACAATTGATAGGGAATACCAGAGCGTCAAGCTATCTTAACACTATCAAGTTTGGCCTAGTTGAAAAATAGTCATTAATGTACCAAGGTAGTAAGGGGATTCTTTATCGGACGAGTCTGAAATTATGAGACGAGCGATGCGAGGCGAATAACAGGCGAGTCCGATAAAGACACTTTACTGACGTGGTGCATACAAAATTTTACCGTCAACTGCTCAGAATTCAGAATATGAGAAACAGGTATATTTCATTGCATTTTATTATGACAAAGTAAACAGCACACATGGAACAAATCTACTTATTATTTGTTATATTTAAATTGGAGGTACACCCTGAAGCATTATAAAAGTTAATTCCTCAAGTCAAAGGAGTTCCAACAATAATTTGTTATAAATAAATCGCAAGAAAACTATTATGGAGCTGTAATAGGGAGAAGCGTGACACTGACAGATGACGATTTTCGAGTAATGTCAAAGTCAAAATACTCTACCTGCCGCATATGTTACTTTACCTGCCGCAAATGCGGCAGATAAAGTAAAGGAAGGTAAACTGTTTGTTTACTTCCCGGAATCATTCTGATAATTGATGGCTTTACTGACGGTTGGCGATAAATTGTATTTATAGGTTCTTATAAAGCATCTTTTAGCAACAAATTCACTTGTTTTTCTTTGATCGATCATCCGAAATTTCATTATTTTCAGGGTATTTCAATATAAGTACAGTAGGATTGCAGATTTCTCGCGATTGGCTCGAGCAACACAAAAGCAACAAATTTTGACATTTTTACTTTAATTTTCGCTAATTCTACATGGCTAGTTTTCTAGACGTTTGTAAAATCCCTGTTCTTGAAGCAGAAGTAATTCTAGGCCAGAAATATAAATACACCCCTTCAGTTTCCAACGAACGTCGTGCATTATGTCCACTCCACTGACATCACGGAATTATTTCACCCTGAGAAAAGCGCATTAAATGGCTCCGGTTACGACAAAATTTTAATCCCTATATTAAATTCGGCAAAAACAGTCCATGGATACGTTTAATACCCTTTCAATTAGGTTCTTAGAGACTGGAAACCATGAGAGCGCTGTGAGCACAGAAAAAGTAATTAAGTGAGTATTTTCAACGGAGTTCTTTGAAAAAATTTATTGGCGAAAAGGGTTGAAATAATGGATTTTAAATCAAAACAAAAAAAGAGAGCGGTAAATGAGAGTTTTTTTCAAGGTCCTGTTTTTGAGGGATCGTTTAACCAATTATGTGATAATCTGGGAAGTAATCTCACAAAATTTGAACGTAGTTGAAATGTAATTATGGATCCAGTCGGTTACACATGGGAAGGGAAGATCTTTTTGAGTATTTTGTAAACCAAAAATCTTTTTTTTAATTTTGACATATAAAGTGACACTTTTTGAAACTGATTGACATTGTGAAACGTATTACTTTTTGTACTAGTTGCATAAAGTGAAATTTTATGCAATTGGTGACGAAAAATGTATTTCAAAATTAGTGACAAAAAGAAGTATTCTATTTATCAAACTGTTATAATACAAGTTGAAAACATGAATTATAAATTAATTAATTATTATAAATATTGATAACACAATTATTGCAATTATTCAAATTAATTCCCGACGACATATTTTTTTCATTGCTCGAACTTGCTGTTATTTGGGAAGCGGCGCACATTGCATTAGATGTTTTACCAAATATTTCTTGCGCTATAAGTTTTTTATTATCCATGGAATTTTCAGCATATCCCTCCGCAACAGAGGTAGATTTCCAACCTCCATGCCTCTTTAATTTTAAAATATTAGTGGATCTTATTTATATTTATCATTTTCGATCTATCGCATTCCGTCTTGAATTAAATTGATCATTATTCCATATATAATGAAGATTTGAACAAATTGAATTGTTTTATTCCTTGATATGTAGATCTGAATATCTAAAATGAAAACAGATGGTACAATCTATAATAACGAACATCAGTGCATTGCGTATGCAGATGACTTGACAATATTGGCAAAATCAAAGAAAGAGCTCACTAAAATTACAAAAAATCTCGCAGAACAAGCAAACATTTTAGGACTGCAAATTAATCAAGAAAAAACAAAATATATGGTCCTTGGAGATACTGGAAGTATCGGAGAGAATCTGATAGTGAAAACGACAAGGGAAATGGACTACAGTTTCCAAAGGGTACATGAATTTATTTATTTGAGAGTTCTAATATCTAGCAATGCCCACGAAGAACAAGAAATACAGTCAAGAATCACGAAAGGCAACAGAAAATTTGGAATGCTCCAGTCACTGATGAAATCAAAATACTGTTCAAGGAAGATGAAGATAAGAATATATAATACCATTATAAAACCCACTGTAACATACGAAAGTGAAACATGGATTCTAACAAAAAACAGGAAGGAAAGCTGGAGCGCTGGAAGCGTAAAATTCTGAGAGCAATCTTCGGTGGAATATAAACACCTGAAGAATGGAGAAGGAGAACGAATGAAGAAATCGACATGTTATATGGAGTGGAGGCCGACACTCTGGCAAAAAAGGGATCAGAGATCACTGCTAGATCAGCCATAGCTACCTGGGCGGAGAGGAAAACCTACACGTACAGGGCAGACATACCGGGACTCTCCCACTCGAAGGCGTTTATATACTACCCTTCGAGTACAAAAAATAAGCAGATCCTGGAATGGAGCAGAACAAACCCACGCATTCTGACGGGACTGCTTACAGGACATTGTAGACTAAATTATCACCTAAGGAAGATGAGTCTGGTTCAGACCTCGGACTGTAGGTTCTGTAATTTGGAGGACGAAACTGCGGAGCACATACTATGGTCATGCCTAGCCTTGGGAAGGGTAAGGTATAATATATTCGGTTTCAGTACCTTAGAGCCGAACGACTTAAAAAATATATTACCAAATACAACCATGGACTTCGTCAGAAGCACAGGATTGTGGGGTGAATTGTAATCCCTAGGGGTGAGCCACAATAAACCTAACGAAGTTCGCAGTGGAGGTGGCGACTCACATAGAACCTAACCTAACTTAACCTAACATTTAACCAAACATAGCACGAGCTATGCAAAATACTTATTTTATCCTTGAAATTTGCTGAAACCAAGTATAAAAGATAACCCAATGAAAATGAACAGACCCTTCATTTACATAACCTAAAATCGTTTACCGCGTGGCGTCATTCCTACAAAAATTGTAGGCCCGATAGCTATACCAGCGCCACCACAATTTTCTTCCTTTCGGAGTTCGTGCTCCTTATATCTAGTCTCCCTGAGTGAAAGTTTAAACGATTTTGGCTATTCAAACATCATCAATTTATTTATTAAGGAGTTCTCAAGGGTGTTTTATTGAATTTCTTTTGCGCTACCCTATCGAAAATCTTGGTATTGTAACAAAATTTTCACGACATTGAAAACTATAAAACGTTTTATACAGTCACATCTTCCACTCCGCATAATTAATGTGATCCAACTTTCCACGATATTTATCATTCTCGCAATTTCTCAACGTGATCGTAAAGATTTTCCAAATCAGTTTAAAACACGTTACGATCTGAACATTTTGCAAACGGAACAAACTTTTAAGTTATATTTCAACTGTGTATATACCTTCTCTTTTTCTGTTTTTTTTTGTGAGAAGTTTACAAAGTAATCTTCTGTTTCCGCAAATGTGAATTTGCAAAGATGAAGCAATAAGTTTTTACAGCTGGAAAATTGTACACCTGTTTAATTTATCAGCCGGAGAGCTTCTGAGACAATTGAAACATTTGGGACCATTATTCTTGTACATTAGAATGCAATTCTACTTGGAACTAGTTGAAAAGGGTTTCACGGTAAAGAAAATAGATGAGAGCGTACGAATTTTTCTTTTCTTTGGTGTGAAAACATTTTTAGGTGAGTTGAGCATTTTTTTGGCGGAGAAGAACATTGAACTCTCGTCATTATCAGACGTCATCGTCAACTTTCCATGTTATGCAACTCACATTATGGGCGTATGACAAACTTTTTTCAAAGAAGTGGTTCATTTTTGTGTGAAAATCACCATTTACCATGGTAGTACTATACAATTTTTAAAAGGGAAAAATTTAGAGAGATAAGAGTTTCTGAAGGAATTAATTCATTTGAACAAATCTCACCCCATAATAGGAGTATTATAAAATTTTTGAAAAGTGGCTTATTTTTGTCTAAACATTTCCATTTACCTATTATACAATTTTTAAAAGGAAAACATTTATTCGCAAAAATTTCTATCTACCATGGACATCTAAACAAAAGGGAATTCCCATTTACCAATGGCGTACAATGAATTTTTTCAAGGGGCTTATCATGGGGCTAATCATGGCCTATGATGAATTTTTTGAACAGGGGTTCATTTTTGTGTGAAACTCCATTTATCATAGGAGTAAAATTTGTGAAAGGGTAACATTGACTTGCAAAAATTCTATCGACCATCGTGAAATTCCCATTTACTATTGGCGTGCGATGAAAGGGTTAATTTATTTGTCAAGAAAACATTGTTGTATTCTGTGTAAAAATTTAATTTTCAAAATTGCAACGTCAGGTAATTGATACAAGAAACCTAATTAAAGGTCGACAACACATTAACGTCACAAAAATAAAATTCCTTAAAATTACATTAAATTTAAAATTATCCCCTGATTGGGGTAAACTGTTTCTAAATTTTGAACATTTTTAGTTATATCTTCAACTACTACACGAACACGTGTTAGTTGAACGGAAATTGAAGTGACACTACTTCAATTTGAAATTAACAAATGACAAATGACAAACTAAGTGATCACAGAACTCAAGTTATCCAACATGAGTATAAAATTAATATTGTAATAATTTTGTGTAAATGTAAATATTAAAGAACCCATAATATTTGCAAAAATTGTTGTAAATAAAGTAATTCGGTAATGTCCCAAAACAAATATGTAAATTTCCTAAATAAAATTGTGAGTAAATAAATTTGATATTAAGGTCTAATGAGAACCCATCAAATCATAAGATGCCGAAAAAGATTAAGGGTCTAATGAGAACCCATTACTAAATCTAATTCAAAATAGAAAATTTACACATAGGTCAAGAGAGATTTCAAAAGCACATAAATTAATTTATTATTATTTTTTTTAAATTATAAAATATTTGTGTAAATCAATGAAAGTAATTATCTTAGCATAATTCCAAATAACAAATTTTAATGAATTAACATTGTAGTCTGGTAGTCTCTCATAACAAAAAACAAATTATCTAAACAGAGAAAACGGATTTGATTAAACGCTAATGAGAACCCATTATTCAAATCTAATTCCAATAACAAATAAGATTATGGGTCTAATGAGAACCCGTTACCAAATCTAATTCAAATAGATAACCAATCAATAGTCAGAAAAAACTCCAAACACAATAACCATTCAAATAATGAAGCATGTGAAAACAAATTCCAGAAATTATTAACAACAAAAATATATTTGAATCTGAAGAAAAATTTCTTTTAAGTAACTAGTAGTCAAATTATGTATCAAATAATATCCCAAAAACCAATGTGTGTCATTTTTATTGAGAAAGATTTGATTTAGAGTCTAACAGTTAGTTTCATTTAAAACCATATAATTAGAACCCATTACTCAAATCACCTACTAGCCAGAAAAAGATTGAGGGCCTGATGAGAACCCATTACTAAATCTAATTCAAAAAACAATTTCAACAAGAGTCCAGAAATATCTAAAATGAACAAATAACTAATCATGAATTTGTAATTTAAACATATTAAATTACAAATTCATGATTAGTTATTTGTTTATTTTGGATATTTCTGGACTCTTCTTGGAGTTGTTTTTTGAATTGGATTTAGTAATGGGTTCTCATTAGACCCTTAATCTTTTTCGGCATCTTATGATTTGATGGGTTCTCATTAGACCTTAATATCAAATTCATTCATTTACAATTTTATTTAGAAAATTTACATATTTGTTTTGGGACATTACCGAATTACTTTATTCACAACAATTTTTTCAAATTTAAATGGGCTCTTTATAATAAAGAAATTTTATTTTTGTGACGTTAATGTGTTGTCGACTTTCAATTAGGTTTCTTGTATCACATTAAATTTTTATACAGAATACAACAATGTTTTCTTGACTTTCTAGTCATGTGTACTCAGCTATAAAGATATTCACCTCCATTTATTTGGACAAATTTCATCCCATCATAGGCGTAACGAAAGTAAAAACAATATTTTGAAATAGGTTCATTTGTTTATATTTTCACTTCTGTCGGCAGTCCTCAAGAATACCTAATTGCTTTTTTAAATTGAGTCCGTTTGTATAGAATATGCAAACGTTAGGTTGACTATTCTTTTCCCATCATAACTATTGTGTAGGAAGCTATAAACAGATAAGTCGGTACTAATAATTTCCACCGGTCTGTTTAATGAATGATATTTATACCAAAATTAAAATTATTCTATTGCGAACTTATGATATAGGGTTGTCTGCGAAAAATTTGTTTAAATTCCGGTTATCGATTTAAAAAAAAAACGAAATATTGCCTTCAACAAAGAAGATATTGTATAGAAACAACAGAAAGGCAGCAATGACAAAGAATCTTCTGAAGTTGAAGATTCAAATTTTTAAATCACTGTAACTTTTGAAATATTTATCCTGGGAAATTTTCCTATAGAATATTTTGCAGATGATTAATTAAAAAAAAGATTCCATGTTTTTTTGTATTTTTTATAGTTAGCAAGTTATCGTAAGTTTAAATTCCAAAAAATTAAAATTTTGTGTCACTTGCTCCAAAATAATGGGCGAGTTCATCGCTATCCTTCCCATTTTCACGGACAAATAGCATGCTATCAAAGAGTTAAACGCAGCAGCAGTGCTGCATCCTCTTGTTTCGCACTGGATGCTCTACTGGGAACCCTGTGTCAGTATTGTCGTATTCATTCGCATCAATATTTTATTTTTTAAAACTCGACAACTCAATTTAAACTGATTTTTCCGTTTTCGCAATGAAATAATTTTCATTTTTACCTGTTTATACATGCCTATCAAAAAGTCAACCTAACGTTTGCATATTCTATAAGTAGGCTTCATACTTTCGATTGCTCTGTAATTTTTCTATAACCACAACATTCAACCAAGCATTGATAAACTCGTCCTAAGCCACTGCATACAGATTCTTCACACCAGTGAATAATGAAAAAGAATTCACTCGTTAGCCAATAACATTCTATTATTATCAGAATTCACGCTGAAATGAATTGAATATATCAAATCGTCTCTTTCAAAACGTCGAATACCTAATAACGCAAATCGCTTCTGACAGCGCGTCGTTTGAAACGTCAAAATAATTATGTAATCATAATTTTATGTATTTTATAGAGCAAAAAATGGAAAAGCGTAGCGATAGTGAAGATTTAATATGCACGCCTCTCAAAATTAATTTCATTTATAAATGTAGGGGTTTCGATTAAAAATATAAGCTACGTATATTTGCTCTTTACATTTCTATAGCCTAGTAGTAGAAATGGTTGACTCGGCTCGGACGATCAGTGCTCGATCCTCACTGGTTTTTTTTTATTCGTGGAGAAAGTATAATCTTTTACTTGTCTAGAATGGCTATTATTCACTCGGATGATTCCAAACTTTATCCGCAAGAATAATATCCATCATTCTGCACTCGTTGAAGAATATACTATTATAAGGATTGTATGAATATCATCACTATTCTACTGGACCAAAAATGGCGAAGGTGCGCGCGTTCGCCATATTTTGAATTAAATTGAATCGTTACATACAGTATGGTGCAAATGAAAGGAATGCATTCATTATTTCGTAAGTCGGCGACTTGAAGAACAAATCCTGAAACCCATTCGTAAGGATACTTTTTTAGTCATATTTCCACGAATTTTAGGATATCTACAGGCTTTAACTTAGGTTAATGTCACTACAGTTGGCAGAAGCAAACGTGAGCCCTGGTGGGCGTGTTCATGTCGCTGTAGTTGTATTTTTGTAGTAACAATTCGATATTTTGAATCGATAACCAAATATCTATACCATAAATGTCAACTGTTAAGAGATATGTAAACAAAGTCAAACTTGCTAAAAATGTAACTCTGAATATTAATAAAAAAATTTATATTGGACCAAAACTAGAACTACCGTTTGCCCTGAATGTCTATATTTTCAAATTACATGACTGTATTAATGTCATGAAAAAGAAGGGTCAAGTTTCTATGGAAAGCAACAAAATATGAACTGGTTATAGTCCAATGTTGCCGATGCAAAAATGAAAATTACCCGAGCTGACTATTCAAATTATCAGAATTTGTCAAAATTACCAAAAGGACACATTGGTTATCTAAATAAAGTCTTCGACCCCAGTCAATATGGAAAATCCCCAAAAACAATAGCCATTTTATATATCCCTTCTACAAAATATTCGAAAAACTATTGGATCCAAATGAGTGAAATTGTCTAAAAATCGGATAATCATCCTCGCATTGACAACACTGATAAAGAATGAATAAAATGATGTATGTTGATGAAATCACTCGGTCATATTATTTCGATTATATTTAACAATTACTAATGGACAATCGTTAACATTGGCTCTTGATTGGCTGCTTGCGATGACCTTATTTTAGTTCGCATATTTTCCGGGGCTCATGTTTGGTTCTGACAACTGTATTAGGTATATCCATTAGTCTACTATGTGTTGTGCCCTAGAATTCTGAAATACTGTGCAATTCGCAAGTTTGTGGATGGAGCTCTCTTCTTCCATGTCACTGAATCTACATTTCCCTACCTCCACTATTTTGAGCTTTTCCAGGTGCCCATTCGAGCGACAATGCACCGTTGGAATCCCCGTTAAAACTCTTAGTACAGCGAAATGGTCATTTAGCTCACCGGACCTCACAGCTTTGGATTTTTTCTGTGGAGGTATCTTAAATAGGAGGTCCACTACCCACTACCTGACAATATTGACGATCTAAAGAATGTATTGTGGAGGACTATTTCCGCAGACACATTTCAAAAACTATTATAATTCTGAGAAGGTTCTAAATAATGATTGGAACTGAATTAATTCCATCTTTTAGAAAATAGACGTTTATTCATTTTTATATTATTTGACAGTTTTTTTATGACATATATTATTTTATGATAAAATCAACAAGTCTAATATAAAGGTCACAACAATTCTCCCCTCCTTATTAAAAACTATTTTACAATATAAAGAGACAACTTTTAAAACATATAAACATTCACATATACTGTTAACACACACTTGAATTTTCATTTTATACCATTACGTAGTCTTTGGACCAAACAGGTGGACGGTTTACTCTAAGAGGTCGTAATGATGACGCATCAGGTGTTGGTTCCCCTAAACAGCGTTCATTTAATGAATCTGTATTACTCTGAGGTACTGTTGGAAGCATTGGAATATTGAATGACTGAGTGGGTCCAAACGTTACTTTCTTTTTCCTGACTAGTGTCGATTTCAATTGGTTGACATGTCTTTTTAATGTTCTACCTGAGTCTAAAGCGACCAGATAATGGAGTTTTCCAAGCTTCTTTTCGACATTTCCGAGCTGCCATATGTGTTTATTATTGATGAAAACTCTAGCCTGGATTCTCTCCCCCATTTGAAATGAACGTACTGGTTTGTATGAAATCTGTGAGGTTTTGGGTCGATAAGGAAAAATTGCATCCAAACGGATTCGCATCTTCCGATGTAAATACAATTCGGCAGGAGATTCACCACAAACTAGTGGTGTCGCACGATACCGAAACAAAATGTTTTGGACTTTGTCTTGAATAGGTGTTTTATCATCCATACTCGCTTTTAATCTATGCTTTAAAGTCTGCACGTTTCTTTCTGCGAGTCCATTTGTCGCCGGATGTCCTGGAGCTATAAATTTTTGGAATATTCCATTGAATTCGCAATATTCTTGAAATTCTTCACTTTTAAAAATTGATGCATTGTCCGAAACTATTTCCAATGGATACCCGTGTACTGCAAAAATATTTTCTAATAATCTAATCGTCGTTAAACTATTTGGAGCATCCTTCAATATTTTAATTTCTGCCCATTTTGATTTCGCATCTATGCATACTAAGAAATAGCATGATTCAAAAGGACCTGCATAATCAATGTGAATTCTCTCCCAATTACTTGTAGGTGAATCCCATGGATGAACAGGTGCCTTCGGCGGATTTGATCTTGTTAGTGCACAGTTTTCACAACTTTTGACTAGTTGTTCGATGTCCCGGTCAATGCCAGGCCAATAGACATAACGGCGTGCCAATTGCTTCATTTTTGTAATTCCCAGATGTGTTTCATGTAGCTCTTCAAGTATACTGGATCTTAAGCTTCCTGGGATTACAATTCTATCCATCCTGAAAAGTATGTCGTCAATCAATGTGTATTCTGAATCAATCGATTGATATTTCAAACTCTGAATAATTTTGCTGAGATCTGGGTCGTTTTTGGTTTCATTTCTAATTATCGTTGATGTAACTTTCTCGCTTGAAATTTGGAAAATTACTTGATGATATATTTGATTCACTTCATCACCAATTCGAGTATCAGTTGAAATATTTGAATTTTCAATTGGAGCTCTAGACAAACAATCGACATTTTGATTTTCTTTGCCTCTCTTGAACTGGACCGAATAATTAAAACCTGAGAGAAATGATGCATAACGAAGTAAACGTGAAGAAGTCATTTGTGGGAGTGCTTTATGATGATGGAATATTCTTGAAATTGGCTCATTGTCGGTAATAAGTAAGAAATGCTTTCCAAATAGATAATTATAGAAGTGATTAACACCAAAAATAATTGCAAGCGCTTCTCTGTCGAGTTGACTATAGTTGCTTTCAGAGACAGTAAGCGAACGCGAAGCATATGCCACTGGTCTTTCCACTCCGTCTATAGTATGGCTGAGTACTGCGGCTATTCCAGTGGGACTTGCATCTGTGGTTAAAACAAGAGGTAAACAGGGATCGAAGGGTATAATAACACGATTGCTACAAAGCTCAGTCTTTAATTGCATGAACGCTGATTCGCACTGTGCTGTCCATAACCATCGTTTATTTTTCCTTAGCAAACATCGAAGAGGATATGAAATAGTAGAAAAATCGGGAACAAATCTGGAATAATATGTGACTAAACCTAGGAATCTTTTAACATCGTTTACATCAGATGGTCGTGGCATATCTTGAATTGCGCGTATTTTGACTGGAGACTTTGAAATTTTGTTGAATTCTACAATATGTCCAAGATATTCAATTCGTTCTTTAAAGAATGAGCATTTATTTTTGTTGAGATGAAGATCATAATCCATGAGTTTTTGCAAACATGATTTTAGATTTTCAGTACATTCTTCAATGGTCAATCCATGTACAATGATATCATCGAAATATGATTCCGTTTTTGTTAGACCCTTGAGGAGCTGAGAAAGAATGCGATTAAATTCGGATGGAGCTGTTTTTATTCCAAAACTGAGACGATTCATGCGATAAGTGCCACGATGGGTTGAAATTGTTTGAATCGCACTGCTTTCTTCATTCACTTGTATATGTAGATAAGCTTTATACAGATCAAGCTTACAGAAGTATCTAGAATTTCGAAGGCTATTTAAGACATCGTCTATGCGACGTATTGGGTGATTTGCTTGAACTAGTTTTTCGTTAACCCCACATTTGTAATCGACACATAATCGAACACCTCCATCTGCTTTCGGAATTACAACTAAAGGTGAACCCCAGTCGCTTGTAGGAACTAATGATATAATACCATCTGCTTCTAGGGAATCCAGTTCTTTGTCTACAAGCTCCCGGAGTGCATATGGTACACTTCTTTCTCTTGTAAACGAGGGTTTAGCGTCTTTTCTAAGTTGAAGTGTCACTTGCAGTCCTGGAACACATCCAACTTTTGCTTGGAATATTGGTGAAAAATTTTTGAATATACTTTCGATTGATTTGTCGTGCTGCATGGTATATACTGGGGCTGAGATTTTCATGTCGGTGTCAATTTGGTGAAGTTCAATACCTAGTCCTCGAATCCATTGTCGCCCAAGAAGAGCAGAATGTCCAGCAGAAACGATGTGTAGTTCATCTTCAATCACCTTCCCACGGTATTCAACATTAACAGAGACTTTTCCCTTGGATTGAATTACATTGCCTGAATAGGATCTGAAGGCTATGTTTGAATTTTCCATGGGTACATTCAAATTTAAATTATTGAAATCGTTCTCACTTAGTAAAGAAAACTTTGCACCTGAATCGACTTCGAAACGTTGAGGTTTTCCATTTAAGTACACCGTAATAAAATATTTATCAGAATCAGGAAGTATTTCGAATAAATCAACCACTTCAAAATGATTATATAATGTATTTATCTGGTTAACGCCATACTCAAAATCGGAAATTGGTTGGTCGTCAGAAACAACATGCACAGATGTGGAACTTGAACTTGTTATGCCCGATCTTTTGCGATGAGCATTTAACAATGTTTTAATACAAACTTTTGCAACGTGTCCAATTTTCTTGCAGGATTGACAGGAAATTTTGTTTTTATCGACAGGACAATCTCCAATTTTATGATTGTTTCTGCCACATCGAATACAAAGATTTTCGATACCAAGAGCCTTGTAATCTGGTTGACTGTGGTGGTATCGCGATTTCTGGTGATTTGAACAGTGTGCTCGAGAATTTGATTGAGAACTGGAACGATTATGTCTTGTAGAATTTGAAATTGATCTAATATCACTTGTGTTGAAATTTGAGTGATTCGAACTGGAATGCTGAGATAGTTGTTTACTCTCTATTTTCGAGGCTTCGAGAGCAGTTGCCTTTTTTAATATTTCTTCGAAAGATGTTATGTTTGACTGTAAAACTTGTTCTCTTAACCAATCATCACGCAACCCACGAATAAACTGAGCTCTGAGAAAAATGTCTGCGATAGAGACCGACTTGGTACATACACATGTAGTTGAAAACTCACAATCTGCAAGATCGCGTTGAAGTGCT
>CAJUYH010001994.1:17185-43638 GCA_910591685.1 Galerucella tenella | reverse complement strand
AAAAACAAATGCAAATTTACTGACCTTATGCTTTTGAATATAGACGGGTCTGTTAAAGCCTATTTCTACTAGAGTACCAGTGGTAGCTTTCGTTGTAAAATGAGTGTATGTTAATCGCGATCCTTCAGAATCAAGTAAGTGAGCATACAATATTTCCGTATATGTTCCATCGGCAGATCTGGCCAATTGATTTGCCTAAATATCAATTATATATATATATATAAATGTAAACAGAGAGAAAATTATAGAGGAAGTAATTGAATTAATTTGTGATCAATTGATGATGGAATGTAAAAATAACTCACTTCGCATGCGACTTGCGTAGGAACTTGCACACCAATGACGCAAATATTTTTATCAACACTAAAGGTCACGGAGCAATCCAATACTCCAGAATTCAAACAATCAGTCTGTTGTCCCATTGATCGTAAGCAATAATATTTCGGGCCATCTCTAATACCACCTTCGATCAATACTGTTGGCAAATTATTGCAGGATGATGAACTGGCCGATTCCTTTCTTGTATTATTTTCCATCACTGACGGAAATGATACCCATGAATTGTCGCTTGCAGAGCGATCAACATCAAAATTGAAAAATAATTGATGTGGAAGTGAGGTTGAAGGAAAAAGTGGTGCATTGCAGCCTTGCCAAGTACCCAATGAATTTGATACACCAGTGGAATTACTCATATTACTGAATTTCTGAAATAAATTTATCTCATAATTGTATGTTATTGAATTAATTGATGAAAAATATGAAGAAACGAGATTAACTAATAAATGTTTACCTGACTACTTTTGCCATTCATTCCAAATGACCTCGCGGGTTTTCGTCTGTGACGTGGATTTGTGGAAAATCCTTCGGGCATTGGAATGTGACTACTGCTCGACGATATATTCATTAATATAGCATAAGCCTCATCAACTGATAATAATTGAGATCTACCGGTACAATCAGCAAATTGTTGGGGTGTTAATGTTAAAAATCGTATTTTTGACAGTACATTACCAATAACCGATCGCAACGATTTAGAATCAGTTGAATTCAATGATTTTCTATTGCACTCGGCCTTTGCCCACCGTTCAATAGCAGCAAATAATTCAATCTCCGAATCAATTTTCAATTCATCAAAATCAAATAATGTTAATATTGTTCCCAATTCGACTTCCTCCCAACTTGCATCATTGAGAACTTCATGTGTTTTTGTATAAATAATTTGCAAACATTTTTCCATTAGTACTGGCTCCTCAAACAATTTGGCGAATTCATATGCTCTGCATGCCTTGCTTGGTGTTAAATCCGACCACAAAAATTTTGTACACTCCTCAACTAAATATGGCAACATATATTTTTTGGCACAATAGCACAATTCACAGGCCAATTCAAATGATCCTAAATCAACTTTATCAGTGTATATATATTCCAACAGTGTTTTAAATGCTTCAGGTTGTACATCACGTATTGGAATTGGATCGGTTTTTTCTGCCATACTACCATAAAACATAGCCTCAAAAACTGGACTTGACATAGCGAGAAATAATTTGTGGCCCTCGAGTATTTGTTGCTGTGGTTCTTGACCAACAATAAATTTGCAATCTGACCATTGTCCAGTTTCCAAAAGATAACGCCCTCGTTGTGCAACTTTTTGCTTGGATATTTGCCAATCACAAGGAAGACCCATTTTCTTTAACAGAAAATCTATCGCAATTCAACTTCTGTGTCGTTATTCACGGCAGAGCTGCAAGGAACGAAAAAAATCAAATAAAATAAGACGAAAAATGATGTTTAACTTTATTTCTCTCACCTCAAACACTTCGTTCACTGTTATATGATTTTACTCTATAAATACTCACAGTCAAGTTATAAACAAATGCCAAGAAAATATTGCGTGGGATGATAATGATGATGATTATTATTATTATTATGTTGGCTTTGAATAGAAAATTGGCGTTTCAAAAATAACAGAGACGAGACAAGTTAAACAGTTTCACACGTTACTTTGATGCCGCTTGCAATGGACTATCTTGATAATAAAGCCATTGCAGATTGGTAAACACACGCTGACGATTCTCCTTTTCTGTTTATCCGCTTATTTTCATACACCAGCTTGATGTTTTAACTAATAATAAACAATGATACATTTAGTGACCTTAATAATATTTTATATATTGATATAAATATAGAGTTTCTGCTATTAAAGTACTATTCAATTGCACTTTACTTTACTTTTTTTTTTATTTTTTTTTTCAGTCACGAACAATACGCGCGCGGTATATGTACATTGTACACTAAAACTTTCATCCACGCCATCTTGAATATTTCCACGGAGCGCGACTTTCCCTCCCGTAGGTGATTTTCCGGTGTCATTGACACTACTTATTTGCTGACAAAAAATTAAATATCATCACATTAATTGCGGTATAATTATTCTATTGCTACAATATATAAATAGTAATATTATTCAAATAATTAATATTACGGTATAAAATAAAAAAAATCCATTAAATATCAATATTTTAGTCATTCTATTTCAACGTATATTTTACAAACGCTGCACAAACCTCAAAATTCAAACATAAAATAGTGAAAAAAAGATAATACATGAAATTTACATGAGGGTTTGATTATTTGAATTCAAACATAACCTATATTAATAATTTAATTTTTTAAATGTGGAGAATTTTATTAATGTAATAAATAATTGTGATAAAATTTAAATAATATATTGTTGTCATGATATGTATAAATTTGTTTGCGCGAAAAATTCTCCAGTACCATATTTGATGAGAGTGGTGGATTTCCCGAATGGCGCATGCACAGCTCAGCTGTGTGGTAGTCAGGGCCAAGTTTTGTGCCGAGTTATAATGCATTTTTATCGTGCTTTTAAAGTATTAATCAAGTGCTAGACACTGTCTCGTTATTAATAGGTAGGTAATAATAGGTAATAATAAATACATTTTAATTATTATATCTCTCAAATGATTGAACATGGTGAAATGTGTAATTTCTTTTGTTATCAATGGCTCGAAAAGGGGCACCTGTCCGTGCCAGACCCACCTAACTCGCCAGACTCTTGCTGTCAGGGCCCCGTCCGATCTGTCACCAGCTAAATAATTACTACATTTCATCATTTCACACTATTATCTACAAAAAATTCACGACAATTATCAATTGATTATAATTTTTTCTATAGACAAAAAAAAAAAGAAAATGGACCTTGATTTCCGTGCATTGGATGCCAAAATTTCTTTATTCCATTGTACTTAGTCCATGTTGACGGACCACTGTGGTTCTTTTTAATGAACGAAACAGGAGAACGCTCGAGGTTATTGAGATAGCTAATTTTTATATTGAGGAATGGAAGTGATACGTGATGAGGACCGGCGGCGGCGCCTTAGAACACTCGAAGAAAAAATAAAAGATCCACGAAGTATTTCCAATATTGATTGTTTGTTGGACACGATTCAAGCACTTGTTGCTGATTGCGATCATCCGAGTGTCAAACGCATGAAGAATATTGAGGCATACTTAAATAGATGTATGTATAAAAGACATAAAATTATTATTACTATTACTTTCTCTCTTTTTTTTTTCTTTCTTTTTCATTGCTACGTTTCTTATCTACAATTTTATGCTCATTTATTATTCGCAATTACAGATGACTCAGTGGCTCAGGAAATTAATAAAATGCGTATGCGTACTGATGATTTTACGTTGATTAAAGTTATTGGACGCGGTGCATTTGGTGAAGTGCAACTAGTCAGGCACAATTCAACTCAAAAAGTTTATGCAATGAAATTATTGAGTAAATTTGAAATGGTAAGATAACTTTTATTATATTGTGAATGAGACATTATGCCGATAAAACGGGAAAGCACAACAGAAAAAGTGCAAAGAGGTTATAAATTAATTTCAAATTAATTGCATTTCATTGTTTTGTTTGTTCAACAGATTAAACGATCGGATTCGGCATTTTTTTGGGAGGAACGTGATATAATGGCCCACGCCAATTCACAGTGGATAGTCCAATTGCACTTTGCATTTCAAGATCACAAATATCTTTACATGGTGATGGATTATATGCCTGGTGGTGATATAATTAGTTTGATGTCAAATTACGATGTGCCTGAGAAATGGGCAAAATTTTATTGCGCTGAAGTTGTATTGGCACTTGATGCAATACATCTTATGGGTTTTGTTCATAGAGATGTTAAACCAGATAATATGTTGCTTGATAAACATGGCCATTTAAAATTGGCGGACTTTGGTACTTGCATGAGAATGGATTCAGTATGTAAAAACAATATCTATGAGTTTAATAGCGATAATAAAATATTTATTAAGTATATTTCAATATTTTTAGGATGGATTAGTGAGATCTGATACTGCAGTTGGTACACCCGATTATATATCACCCGAAGTGTTACAATCGCAAGGTGGAGAAGGTGTTTATGGACGTGAATGTGATTGGTGGTCAGTTGGTGTTGTTCTCTATGAAATGTTAGTTGGTGATACACCATTTTATGCCGATTCACTTGTTGGTACATATTCAAAAATAATGGACTATCGTAATTCATTACATTTTCCACAAGAGCTCGATATATCACATTCAGCGAAAAATTTAATATGTGCTTTTCTCACTGATCGTACGAATCGTTTAGGCCGTAATGGCGTTGAAGAAATAAAAAATCATCCATTTTTCAAAAATGATCAATGGACATTTGACAATTTGCGTGAATGTGTGCCGCCAGTAGTGCCTGAATTATCTGGCGACGATGACACAAGTAATTTTGAGGATATTGAGAAAGAGGACACGCCGGAAGAGAATTTTCCAGTGCCAAAAGCTTTTTCCGGCAATCATTTGCCATTTATTGGATTTACCTATTCGGGTGATTATCAATTGCTCCTTGCACCTGGCAAAGAAGCTGTCGATGGTCTGGACAATCATATAAACAATGGTGTAACTGATGACATGAAGATGGTACAACTGGAGGGTTTATTGGAGCAAGAGCGTAGACAAGTTGAGACATTGGAATCACGTCATCGTGCGCTTAATGCTCAATTGGAGGCGATAACGCGACGGGAGACAGAATTGCGTGAAGAAGCCGGTAGAACTGATAAGGAATTGACAATACTCCGGCACACTTATAAAGAAGTGCAACGTCGTGTTGAGCATGAAACAGAAGCACGAAGAAAAGCAGAGAGTTTATTGTCGGAATTGAAGAAAAAATTTGACGAGGAGCAAAGCCGACGTGCGCGCGATGCATCCAATTCACAACAGACGTCAGAGCGTGTCTGTACATTGGAGAAGCAAATAAAAGAGATGCAGAGTAAATTGGAGCGTGAAACAGAATCGGCAACGCGTATGCGGAAGCAAGCAACTGAAGTGACAGTTGCAAGTCAAACTGCCAAACAAATGGCAAATGAATTGCAGGCAGCTAAAGCTCAATTACAGGCGCAAACGGATTCATTGCAGCAAGAAGTTGCAAGTTTACAAGGGCAATTGTCAAAGGAACGTAGTTCACGTACTCAAGCGTCATCATTAACTGCTGAGCTTGAATCAAGACTTGCATCGCTTTATGTTGAATTGGAACGTAGCCGTGAAAAAGAGGAAAAAGCTATGGTGGACAATAGACAATTGAACGAGAGAGTGTCAGCATTGGAAAAGGAAACAGCGAGTTTAACATTGGAACTTAAAGCAGCACAAGCCAGGTACAATCAGGAGGTACAAGCACATCAGGAAACTGAACGTTCGAGAATGGTATCGAAGGAGGAAGCGAACATGGAAGCTGTTAAAGGTTTGTTATATTTATATCCATATATATATATATATAAATATATAAATAGATATTGAAGTATTTTTGATTAAACGATTGAAATGTCAATATTGTCTCGATAATAAAATCATGTGAATCAATTTAATTGCATGCGGCAGGACAAATGAATCGAGTAATAAAAGGTAATAAACGGAACGAAAATAATAATTTATTGCTCAAACTTGTCCATTATAACATGATATGATTATTAATTATTACTGTCTATAATTTGTTTTTCCATCGCTGCTTCATCGTCAAAAATTCTTTTTTCTGTTTAACGTACGTAGTTGTAATTCATATCAATGATGAATAACCATAGAAATATAATATAATGTGTTGTTGTGTTTGATTTATTAGTTTTATTTTTTTGTCAATGTAATCATTAGCTTTACAAGTCAAGCTAAATGAGGAGAAAAGTGGTCGACAACGTGCCGAGTTGCTTGCTCAGGAGAAGGAACGCCAAACGTCAATGTTGTCAGTTGATTATCGTCAAATACAACAGCGATTGCAAAAATTGGAGGGCGAACATCGACAAGAAGTGGAGAAGGTTAAGGCATTGCAGGGCCAAATAGAGCAAGAACAACAAAAGAGGAATGTATTACAAACTGAATTGTCGCAACAGTCGTCGGATGGTGGACGATTGCGCGCACGGGAGCAACAGTTGGTTGGTGAAGTTGCTCAATTGCGTGAGGCAAAACGTTTAATAGATGAGGAATTGCACAATCTCAAGACACAGCGGAATGTTGATCTATTACAAACGAAGGAACTTCAAGAGCAGCTTGAAGCCGAGGCTTATTTTTCAGTGAGTCAATTAATTTATTGATTCATCGCTGTGTTCAATAAACCAAATCACAGGAATGTATTGTGAAATGATTCGCTTTTTTTTTTTTTTATTTGTTATAGACATTGTACAAGACACAAACACAAGAGTTGCGCGAAGAATTGGATGAGAAGACAAGACTTCAACAGGAATTGGAGGAGGAACGGAGTTCTTTGGTGCATCAGTTGCAATTGTCTTTGGCACGTGGTGATAGCGAGGCATTGGCACGTTCTATAGCTGAGGAAACAGTTGCAGATTTGGAGAAAGAGAGAACAATGAAGGAATTGGAATACAAAGATGGTATGGTAAAACATCATAGTGAATTGGCGGCAAAGGAACAAATGTTGAATAGGCTGAAGGATAATGAGAGTGAATTGAAAAAGACTATTGAGGTGTATTTGAAAGAGAAAGATGATGCAATTAAACGAGTGAAGGATTTACAAGAGCAACTTTTGAAAGCGCAATCGAATGTTGAGGAAATTGATAGGCTCAGCAGCAAATTGAAGACTGAAACGCTGCTTAAACAGCAGGCTATCAATAAATTAACGCAAGTTGTTGTGAGAAAAGACTTTTCCGCTGGTGGTAAGACAAAAAATAAACCGTCATCAGCTGATTTACGAAAGAAAGAGAAGGACTGTAGACGATTGCAGCAGGAACTCACTCAGGAACGCGAAAAGTATGGACAAGCGGCAACTAAATGGCAAAAAGATTTGCAAGATTTACAGGTACGAAACTTAAATATAATATTGAAATTTGGGAAATGCTTTTTACTATTATACTGATTGTTGTGTTTATTCTTTTGTTTTGTTCCACTATTCAGGCGCAATTAGTTGAAGAAAATCAAGGAAAGTTACGGTTGCAAATGGAATTGGACTCTAAAGATTCCGAAATTGAGACATTACAAATGAAAATATCGTCAATGAATTCGGAGACTGCGAGCGTATCGTCAATTGAGAATGACAATGATGATTCTGTTTTACCTGATCATGGTGCCATGAGACTTGAAGGCTGGTTGAATGTGCCGAATAAGCAAAATATAAAACGACACGGATGGAAAAAGCAATATGTTGTTGTGTCATCGAAAAAAATCATTTTTTACAACAACGAGCATGAAAAACTTAATGCCGATCCCGTATTGATATTGGACTTGAGTAAAGTTTTTCATGTACGATCAGTTACGCAGGGAGATGTTATTAGAGCAGACGCCAAAGATATTCCTAGGATATTTCAGGTAAATAAATTTGATAATTGTGTTAAAAATATTTCATGTATAAAAGAGTGTCTCTATTTTGTTGCTTCAATGTGTTTAACAGTTACTCTATGCTGGCGAGGGCGAAGCTAGACGTCCTGGTGATGAAGGTAATCCTCTTCCCGTGCCGGAATTACCTCAATTAGCTGACAAACCCGGCACACAGCCAGTTAAAGGCCATGAATTTATTTCAATATCGTTTCACATGCCCACGACATGTGAAGTGTGTTCAAAACAACTGTGGCATATGTTCAGACCACCACCAGCACTTGAGTGTCGAAGTAATTAATCATGAATAATATCATTTATTGAAATCCATAGGATTAATCATTGTCCATGGGTTTTATTAATTGTTCAATAAATATACATTTTATCTTACAGGATGTCATATAAAGGTGCATAAGGAGCATTTAGATAAGAAGGAAGATGCAATAGCACCATGTAAACTTCATTATGATCCCAATAGTGCTCGAGAATTGTTGCTATTGGCTGGTAGCCCAGATGACCAAAAGTATTGGGTGACACGGTTGTCCAGGCGCATACAAAAATGCGGTTATAAGGCAAATTCTCATATTGACGGCACGGGTCAACGTGTTTCGCCAAGGTAGCGTAATTGGAGAGAAAACATCACTGGGGGAGAACTAAATAGCTTCTTTATTGTGTGGCATCGCATGATTGGGTAGATTGAGGTTAGCGTTTGTTTTGTTTGTTTTTTCTCTCGTCTTACTCTCTATACAATCTACTTTCTATTTAAATTGTTCAAGGTTATTATTATTTTTTTTTTATTTGGATTGATACATATTGTTTAGAGATTTGATAATTAGCGACAAAATGAAAAGAGGTTAGTAATGCTTCATGCTGTACATATTGTGTGTTTTATTGTTTTGTATTGTTTTTATTATTTATCGTTCGCAGTTTGCAAATTGCTTTTGGGTTTTGCATATATAAAAAAATGCCATTATGAATAAAATTTGGGGTAATCTTGTTTTATTCGTTGAATTATTGTCAATTTATGTTGTTTATTATTTTAGGGAGTCAACAAGATCAACGCTGAAGCCATATCTATCTGTTCAACAGAGATCAGCAACTTTGCCGGCGAATGCAAGTATGGGCAAGTGATTCGTGTCACAATTATAATTAATAAACAAAAAAAAAGCGTGCGTTTGAAATATCCGCACACATCTGCCAACAGCGAGGGGCCAATATAAACTCTGCAGTGTATTTAGGTGTCCGGAGAGAATTTTCATCGTCAAAGTAGCGTCATTGGTAGTGGGTTTAATTACAAAAAAAGTGGGAACGAAACAAAATAAAAAAAAATAGCAATACAGTTCATAAAAGATTTGGCAGCCAATTTTTGTAAATGGATAATTTATATATATTTGCCATTATTTCTGAAACGAGTCAGTAGAATGCTATGAGCTTTTCTTTTCTTTTTAGCTAATTTCTCCTTGCCAGCTATTTGCAAATCAAGTGAAGCTGCTTATACCGAACTGTACTTGACCAATTTTTGTTTACTACTATTATTAACTTTCTCATTTTTTTTTCTTCTATACTAATAACACGATTCTGATAGTTTAACTCAATTGTTCAAGTTTGCGGAGACGATGTAAAATCACCCAATTACTTGTTAAAATTGCAAGATTTATTTTTCTCTTTCTCGTTCATTTCTTATAAATTATGGAATCAATGTTGGGATCAGTATAGTATTATTACTTTTATATGTATCTAAATACAATTGTAGATGATCCAATGGTGATGTGTCGAGAGTACAATTTACAAAATGATTATTGCAGTGATGCGGATATAAAATTTAGTCCTTGTATTTTATTTTGGTTTTTTTTTTATTATTATTATTCTAATTATATTCTCTAAATGATTGCAAATAATGATTAACAAATTGCGCGTGCGGTCCGCCTTTTTTATTGTATAGTAGAAATAATCTCATAATTATTAAGGGGCTCCTTATATATATACATATATATATATATATATATATGTTTGATGAACGCGATGTTGTTCAATGGAAGACATCGTTCTGTAATATTATTGATGATTGCTCGTTGTTAGAAAATAATGTGATTCAATTTTTCTTTTTCTTTCGGGGGACACTTAAGTATATGTTGTGATTTAAGCGTGTGTGGGCACCAATAAGTAAATGTGAATGATACATGGCTGGATCAATGGTTAAAACATGGATGAAATTTCCTATGTTGGTGCTACCACGTCTTTTTTTTTTCTTTTTTTCTTTTTTCGCATATAATTGATGCGCGATATTTTTATCGATAAAGTAAGGTAGCAAAAAGAAATAAGAATGATAGGAAGGTGTAATGACGAAAAAAAAAAAAAGAAATGAGATGTATGCCCGAATAAAATTGTCCTGTGCCTTCACCTCTGCCTGCCCCTAGCCTGTGGAAACCAATAATTACTATTACTTACATGATAGAACGAATTTAGATAAAAATAAAAAGGGGCAAATTTAAGTGTGTGCGAAGATAAACAAAACATGGAAAAACAAAAATAATTCAAAACAATGATACGAAACAAAAAAAAAATTAATGAACTTGTTACACGATATTTTATTATTATTTAGTTATTTACAATCTGTATAATATGAATTATTATTGCGATTAAACCTATTTTGTAGATAATATGTAAATTGTTTCATTTATTCATTTATTTTTTTTATTTTTTTTTTCATTTTTGGAATCAATTATTGTGTTGCTTTAGCGATTTCTAAATTTTAATTGAGATATTCATTCAAATGGCGCTGGAATATCGGAATCGGCAATTTTTCGACTAGGAAAACTCGATAATTTATATATTTTTACTTATGTATATATGTATATGAGGAATTAACGTAATGATATGAAAAAAAAGAAGAATGTCTTACGTCTTTTTAGATTAACTTTTTCAACGTTATATACAACATCGAAGATCTATCTTCGCTATTCTACTTTTCTTGCTTCTTTAATTAACTCTGTATTTTTTTTTTCTTTCGTTTTATCTTGATGTAGAGGCTGATTATTTTTTCGAATAAAACATGCACGATCATGAAGAAATATGTCGAAGGAATAACCCAAGGAATATACCAGTTAATCAATCCATCCTCAGTGCCTATATATATACGATCTAATTATTATTTAATTTTCTTTTCGTAAAATTCTGAACGACAAAGCTGTAAAAATGTTTTCGTTTTGTTTTTTTACTTTTCTTTTATTATAGTTTTAAGTCGTGAAAAATCATTCAATTTTTTTTGCTCTTTATTTTTCCAACAGCCGGAAAAAAATTCCATTGTGCGACATTTGTAAATGGAAAGTATATTCAACCGGCAATAAAAGTCATTCCTTTGAGATCAGCAATTTAATTTTTTACTTCCTGACAATACCAACGAGACCACGATTGGCCAATTTACTTCTGATTGTTGGGATCATCATCATCATCATCATCATCAGTGTCGCGTGCGACAGACGATGTGGCTGCTGCTGTTTCTTTTTCAGTTGCTGATGTGACTGGTGTTTCTGGTGTTGATTGATCCGATTATTCACCGGTGTAGTTTGTTCCTTAATGTTCGTCTGCCGCTTTTTGAATGTGTCCTGCTTAGCACCACTGCGCAAACAGAGATGGCTCACCTCACACACCGTCGTCTACTTATTGCTGGAGAGACGAAGAGGGAGAGGAGAAATAGCGATAGAGAATAGATAGCGTGACAAGAGTAATTGTTGCCAATAAATTCAATTCAATACAAAACAACCAAATAAATATTTCTTTCTTTTTTTTTTTTTGAGTGTGTAGTGTAAGCGAAGCCGAGATTTAAATTATTCATATGCTCGCTAGCATTTAAAGGATAATAAATTTTGATTTTATATCTGTAACTAGACACAGATAAATTACTTACAGATATCTAGTGAGATCCTCGACGTCTACCAGCATAGAATCTTGCTCCATATGTAAATCATCACGTCTTAATAGACCCTCAACTAATGCTTCATTCAATACTGCAATTCGTGCATGAAGATCATTAGCCACTACTTGAAGCTGTGCAACATTCAATTCAGTCAATAAAACTCGCGATAACCGACGCCTGTCCTCGCCCAATTGAACTCCAACCTGCCAACAAAAAAATAATTGAAACAAAACAGTACCAATGGATTTTGTATCCAATATACAATATGTTAAATTAATTAATTTACCTTCTCAAGACTTGATCGCACCATTTCTGTTATTGGACTCTTTTTCATTCTCTGTCTTTCAACCTCCATTTGCATATGTGCCATTTCTTTAGCTTGCGCCAATGCCATTCGTGCTTCAGTTTGAAGTCTGGCTTGACGGGCAAAGAAATCAGCTTCGTCAACGGGAGCACTCGATATGTCTGTCTCGAGCCTTAATGATGGAAGACTGAGTACTTGTGGCCGCGCCGCAACGCTATGTAGTGGCTGCTGCTGATGATGAAGATGATGATGTGATGTTTGTTTTATATTTACTGGTGTTGCATCGTTTTCTGAACCCGGCGATTCCGTATCCGAAGGCGTTTCATTCATGAAGCAAATTTGTAAATTCATGCCTGCCACAATTCAATGCAATGAAAAGAAAAAAAGAAACGAGAAATTGATATGGAGATTAATCTGGAATATAATTATAAATGAAAACAAATGGATAGAATAGAAGAAAAAAAAAAGATGAAACATGAGAGAACATGATAAATACCACTTTGAAGACGCGATTGAAGGCTCGGCTTACGTCCACGCTCTGCACGAATATCGTCAGCGTCTGGACCCATGGCCAATCGCCTTCGAATTTCTTCTCGATCATTTCGACGCTGAAATGAAAAAGCAAAAAATATATTTACCAATTATTCTCACTATTTAATAATTATTCACATAATACATTAATTTGATATTGCTTTTTTATTTTATATTATTATATTTTTCATATATGTATATTTATCAAAACTCTCTCCACGTATTTAATAGCATATCATTTTGTACCACGTCGGAGCGCAGCTGTACAATCTGGTCAAAACGCGCAATTATATCCTCCTGATCTCGGTAATGAGAATCCAATTTGTGTCTCGTCGCGACTGTCTCCGCCACATCAACGATTATTCGATCATTTTTCACTACTATTTTCTCGCCGATATCAACAGAATCCTCATTGAGCTAATATAAAATTCAACAATACAGTAAAACAAAAATATTACAATTGCAATAAAGTAAAATTTCATGAATGTGAAAAATCTAAAAGAACCTTCACCACTAAAACTAACTCACTGTCTCCTCCAAATCTTTGTCATAAGTAAATGTATATAAATCAGCGACAAAACGTGAATCTTTTTTGTAATGTCGTGGCCAATTGCGACTGCCCATCTTCAATAAATAATGATATCGAATAAACGATAAGTTAACTACATCAACAACTTGTCACTGTAAAAGAAAACGAACAACTGCTCTGAGAATCACCACTAATATATATATATATATATTCAAGTGTTGGCTGATGTTGTCAAGTGAAAGTATACTCGCACTTTTCTCCAATGTTACTGACCGAACGTTTTATTTTACTTCTATTTTTTTTTCCCCTCCAGATACCTATACTATACTCATGGTTAAACCAAGTTTTAAATCACTCTCGCAAGTATTTTTCCTACCATTCATTCCATTTCACTACAAAATCACATTTCAACTAAATAAATATCATCTATGTAGTTGCCAAAAATATTTTTATCCTGTCAATATTCACATATAGTCCACCATCAAAATATCCCATTGAACTATCATGAATGACGTGTTATAATACTGTGTTGAAGCGAGATTCAAGTTCACGCATGGTTGACCAAGCGAAAGACGCGCGTAAATATAGGCAGAGTCAAACGATTGGAAAGGGAGCACAAATTATATATCCAATTTACACATGACAAAATAAAGGAGCAGACACACCGAAAAAGAAAAAAAGAAAAAAGAGAGAAAGAAAGAAAAATAAATATTAACCTGTACCTGAGAATATATTCCATAATTGCTGTAAAGGTCAAGATCCTTTGGCCTAATCGCCAGCCGATCTCTAACAATACTCGGATGCATGATAAGCAAATTCGATATTTATGTATATTTTTTTTTATTTTTATTTCCTGTCTCGTTTGTGTCACGCGCTCAACTGCCCGTACATTCCGTCACTATCAAATGCGACCGCATGTCAACCGCATCATCACTTTACTCTCATTAAATCCCTCTCTGTCTCTCATTCCAATGGTTATCCTTCTCTTTTTCCGCTTTATTTATCTATCTTATCTATCTCTCTCGGTCTCAACTTCGTCATATACAACATATATATATATATATATTTGCTTCTATCTCCAGCTCGTCCGTAGATGGACTGACGGTCTTTTCATTTATCTATGAAACCTTTACGCCACCGCAGCTTCTCTCCCACTCGATGCAAAATATTAATAGACTTTGAATAATGTCAGAGTGAGGTTGAAGCCACGAGTAATAATAAAAAGCAGTCTTTCTCGATGGGACGCGACGCGACGCGACGCGAGAGACTCAACTCTATAATTCCCCTATCTATACATGCACATGTACATCGTCCCCCCTATAACAGATATTTCGTAACAGAGGGTTCATGTGAACTTTAGAATCATCCCCTCACCTCTGCTCCCTCGCCCTTTATGCCATCATGGCCACACACGCCAATTTCACCATATCGATTTTCGTACATCTCTTTCTTTCTCTTTGCAAATGACATTAATGCAATAACATTTGAAGTGTAAAAATTTGTCACTTCACTCACCCGCCGTTCTTCCTCGCGGGCAGCTCGCAAATGTGTTTCAATTGCATCAAGATCAATTTTTGGCATTGCCGTTTCAATATTGTAAACATCAAAACCGCCCGTTGTCACTTTATCCATTTGGTCAGCGCGACGTTTATCTGAACGACGCTGTCCTGTATGCGATTGTTGACGTCTGCGTGCCTGATTTCTCGCCATTTTTTCTTTTTTACGTGAATCCGCGCTCGTTGACTCCATCAAATCAACTTGATCCATCAATTTATTTGTATCTTCTCTCATTTTATCTTTCATGAGACCATTGAGTGAACGATTTGGATTGTGAGCGTCAACAGTTTCCATAGCTACAACGTCTGGCACAGGTTGAAGGTATTTTTCAAGATCAACACCAATATCACGACCGATACTTGATAGTAAATCGATTTCGTCCAATTTTATATAGGGCGGTTGATTCCCGGTCACACCCTCCAAATCTCCAGTTATCTCCAAACTCTCAGTGTGTTTTAAAATTGATGAATCCTGTTCTTTATCCTCTTTTTGCACTTTATCGTTTTCCTCTTCAAGACGTGTTACCTCAGCAATTAGGTCAATATGTTCAATTACAACTTCTTCCGTTTCACTGTCGTGTTCCGATATTGTTTTTATTGAGTCCAATGATATATCTTCAATCTCAGGAAATTGCAAACACTCAGTGGATGTCGATTGCAATTCAGCAACTTCAATATCCACTGGAATGTGATGCCAGTGCGCAAGATTATCTTCACTTGACTCTTCCCCTTTGGATTGTTCAATACTTTTAACGTAATTCAAACACTTTTCCGATGTAGAAACAATATCCTCATAAAGTGATGTCACAGTCTGCTGATAATTAACACAAACAAATTGAAAATATGATTAATCAACTGTATTAAATACATATTTATTATTGATTTATTTAATTTCAATTTAATTATTTTATATATCATACCTGGATATTGAGTTTTGATTTTGCATAGAAGAATTTATGCTCATTATTCCCACCATCAAGACGATTAACATTTGAATCCTCAAATTCCACCCCATCTACCTCTACTTCCACTTCGTAATTGTCTTCTTCCTCGTCCACTTTCACTCCCACCGGTTCCTTATTATTATTAAAATGCTCGTGAATGTTCGTTTTTAAATCAATCTCATTGACGCGCGGTGACAATTCACAACTCTCCAACTGATGATGATCTTCCTCATTAAATACAGATAAAAATGATGGCGCTAAATGTTGAAAACCCGGATAATTTGGATTTATAATACCACGACATTGTCTTGGTAATTCTATACCATCATCAGAATTATCCGAGCACTCAGAATCCGCTGACAAATCATGAGCTATACAGAAATAAACAGAAATAGATAGTGGCAAAAAGAAAAAAAAGGCAAAAAATTATATCAATGAATTGATACAAATGTCAATGAATAAAAATATAAATAACAATAGCAATACCAACCCTCGTAATCCGACAAACTGTCAGCAGAGCTGCTCAACGACAATCTCGACACCGATAGATTATTATTATTATTATTGATATTATTATTCACACGTTTCGAATGTGTATTAACATTGGTACGTGCAACAGCAACTGATGACCAAGTAGTTGTATCTTCAGCAACACGAAAGCCCTGAATTTCGTATCCCCTCGATGGCTCCAAGTAATTTCCAGTCTTCTCTGAAGCCGTGTCGTTGCAATTTTCAATCACCTCAGAGCCCGAAGCCACTCCCAGGCTCTCTCGTTCAACTTGACTACAAGTATAAAATCACATTCTTATATACACACACACACACGCACGTATATATATATGTACACGACTCAATTTCCATATATACAATTTAGTATACATAAATATATTGTCACACATAAAATATCCAAACGCACTTACTTATTATTTAATCCAGCGTGGATGGTAGTTAGCATAAGAGAGTCCTTGATCCGCATGACGTTTGCGTCTCTGCAATGAAAATAATGTGGGCACACAGAGTCATTAACCAATTGTTCATTGAGTCACTAATTGCATTAATAAAAACATGGTACATATAAATATATATATATATATATATATATATATATAGGGTTTTTTTTACTAATAGCTTAATAAAATATATATATATTAAATTTTTCTATTGGAAATATGAAACCGGTGGGGCCATTCGTCACTCAATCACATACATATAGCACATTTAAATGATATCGCGCAAGACTAAAATTCAATTGACACAATGGCAGTGCCAGTGACTTTTTGCCTTTTTGTATTGTCCAATGAAGCCACATCGCCAATGAGAGAAATAATGTCAACCAAAAACTTCAAGCACACACATACACACACACACACGTAGATAAAAGAAGAAAAAGAGCCAAGCTATTAGGTATCCCCTATACTGCCTATACACTCACCGTTCACTGTCATCATCATGTTGAAGCCGCGCGCAGACACAATTTTATAGAGCTCTCTGGCTACTTGCAATGTCTGCCGTGTGGTTTATCGACTTGCGAGTATTATATGTATATAGTAAATGCGCGTAACCCACAACCGCCCCCCATCACGCATATATACACACGAATTTCCTTTCTCACTCACTCTCTTTCTCTCTTCTATTTTCCGTTATATATTATACGGACTTTGGCGCGGGCGCCATACAGCTCTCTTCCACATATAAATTCAATTCTCATAATATATTTATATTTGTCTATGAGAATTTCACCTTTATTTATTTGTTTGTTAAATTAAAAATTGAAAAAATATTATATAGGGGATGTAGCAATTTTTTTTTTTTTTTTTTATTCAATTTGAGATACTGTGTAGAATGAATTTGAATATAAAAACATGGCAAATATTTATATTTAAATGATTATCTTTTTTTATTCATTGCATGCGCGTATATATATATATATATATATATATGTATAAGTATCCGTATGCCTTGTTTTTCTTTTGGTGCTGTTTTATTTTTCGCCAACACTAAGCGCAAAATCGATATACCCAAAGTGACGTCACATTCGCCCACGCGCATCTTCTCGATGGCTTTATATATTTTTTTTCTCTCTTTTTGTTACCTCTTGCTGAAGCACACACACACACACTTACACACATATATATATATATATATATATTTTTGAAAATAAAAAAGAATGTCTGGAAGATGTTGATGATGTAGTGTAGTTGCAGACACATGCGCAATTGGAATTGCGGACATTGTTCAGTATTAGATAGGAAAAGAAAAAGAAGGATGAAGAAGAAAAAGAAGAAGAAAGAATGATAATCAATGGATTTAATAAAAATTCCATGAATTTAATTATTTTATTCTTTCTATTGTCCTCAAGTGCCTCTACTTCATTGATTAAATTAAACTTTTCTTATACAGAACATAAACAAATATAATATGTGTGTAAGTTTATGTATATCTATTGGATTATTAGCACAAGGTTGCAAAGAAGAATATATATATATATATATATATATATATATATGTATGTAGAAAAGTATGAAAGGTCATTGACATACCTGTTCCCCTCGTTTGAGATGGATGTAGCTAGCAAAAGGAACTTCACGTCTTTTTTTTTTGATTTTATGTGCAGGACTAGTACCTTTTATTTATTGTCTTTGCTTTTAATTTACCACAAGATAAAAAATTGCACTGTATATTGCTACAGGTAATTTTACGTTGTGTTTAGAAGATATGGAAGAAAGAAATAATTTTTTTTCAACTGTTGGATTGATATATTAATGGTTAGACTTGGGAAATTGTATATTATTTTATTCTTTAAATGCACGGGTGTCAATGTACAGCCACCGTTTGCCTTGCCGGATAATGTTCAACCCTCTTTTACTGATAATCAACCCCTCTCAATTGTAACGGTGAAACGCATGCGCCATTTTCATAATAATATATATATATATATATATATATATATACATATGTATATATGAAAATGTCCCCAAATTTATGGAAAAATAATTTGTTGACTTTATTTATTGTGGTTTATATTGAAGGATCATTGATCCTTATCGCTTAGTGGATTTAGTGAGTAACTTTAAAGTTGAAATTGAATCTTCACAGTATGTAGTGATGCGTGCATAATATTTTTATTATTGCGCAGCCATATTTGATTTTCGAGATCATTCTATTTCAATTTTATGCCGCAGCTGGTGCCACAAGTCTGGTGCAACTATTGCGTAGTATTTGAAACGAAATCACAAGGAGTGTTGTATGTTCAACGAAAGACGAAAAATTACATCATGTGAGTCAATTCTCACATCATTTATAGTTTTTAGTACACTATTCAAGTATTAAATTCAGTTATTGCTCATTACTATTGTAGATTCAATGACAAGTATCCGTGGCAATTGAATAAAATTCCATTTTGTGAGCAATACAGCGCATTTATTATCGCAGTATATTTCAATGCTTAACCTCAATATTATTCCAGTCATTGCAAAATAGATTAACAAACGCCACAAAGATGATAATCGCAAGAATATGTCGATCAACCATTTCGCCCCAAGTCACATCATTTTTAAAACCGCCAGTGATACCTAAATCCACTGATGTCAGCCGTTTATACGCGAATAATGTGCGATCAGCATTCAATAGGACAACTCGAGTTAGGCCAACAATCGCCGAAAGAGCAACGGCACCAGCAGGCGAGACAGGTTAGTTTTACAATTTCAATTCAATTTTTCATTATCTCATATAAACAGTGAAAAGAAAAAAATGTATGATAAATAACGAATTATTTCGTAGCTTTTCAAATTGGTAAAGGATTTGCTGCTGGCGCAGCTGTCATTGGAATTGGTGGTCTTTGCTATTATGGACTTGGTCTTTCATCCAGTACAGGTGCCATAGACCACGCAGCGTATGTACATCACTGTGTTTCAATGTTAATTTACCAATTCTAATCGTTCACAATCATTAATTGAATAATATTAATTTTTTAGTTTTTGGCCACAATATGTGAAAGATCGAATTCATACAACTTATATGTATTTTGGTGGATCAATTGCGGCAAGCGCAGCAACAGCAATGATGTGTCTAAGATCACCAGCTGTTATGAGTATGATAACACGCGGTGGTTTTCTAGCATTTGGTGTTACTATGGCCGCGATGATTGGCTCGGGAATGTTGGTTCGATCAATACCGTATCAAGAGGGTTTTGGTAATAAACAAATGGCATGGCTGCTACACTCAGGAGTAATTGGCGCTGTTATTGCACCACTATCATTAGTTGGTGGTCCAATTATTCTCAGAGCAGCTCTATATACCGCTGGAATAATTGGCGCATTGTCTTCTGTTGCTGTTTGTGCACCCAGCGATAAATTTTTAAATATGGGAGGACCATTGGCCATTGGATTGGGTGTAGTTTTTGCCAGTTCAATTGGTACCATGTTTTTACCACCAACATCTGTGATTGGATCCGGCCTTCATGCAATGTGTCTCTATGGTGGATTAGTTTTGTTTTCAGCGTTTTTACTTTATGACACACAGAAAATTATTAAACGTGCTGAGACTCTTCCAGTCTCTCGCGGACGTGATTATGAAGGGAGATTAGTTAATTATGACTCTTATGATCCAATTAATAAGTAAGTGATTTCATTTATTTTTGTGTCCAAAGGATTGTTTATTAATGATTAAGTTACCTTGTATTTGTTTGTTTTTTTTTTTTTTCAGCGCTATATCAATTTATATGGATACTGTGAATATTTTCGTAAGGATGGTGATGATTCTCTCTGGTGGTGGCAACGGAAAGCGCAAGTAAATTGTTAAGTTAATGTTAACCGATATAATAATCTGTTTGATTCAATATAATATCAATTTGGAGTCCTATCAATATCGTCGATTTAAGCAGAAGAGAGAAAATGTTGAAATAAGTTATTGAGAAAGCAAATTGTATGATATATTACATGTAATAATAAACGTAAAAATTATCATTTAGAAATAAATAGTAAATGTAATTTTATTAAACTAAATTAATAAATGCAGTTTATTGTTGGGTTCATCGAGCAAAAATAAATATCCAACAACGAAATAAAAATGATTTGAGATATTGTACAAGCATGGACTTGCGAGTCCCCTTTTATTCTCATCTTTCATATTCTAAGAGGAAGGTTATAAAATTGAATAATTGTAAATTTCATATTATAAGTACATTCGTTTGTTATTTCTGTTTATTTTTAGTCTTTTAAACGGTGACATAGTCAGTGCGAGCCGATGTTGAATGTCGCCTTAAATAACCTGCAAATAATTGTCGAGCTTGATTGAGTACCCGCGCGACATTGTGACGACGCACCATTTTATCAAAATGCATTGCCATTTCGTTGTAATCCATTTGATTGCGCATAATAAAATCACGGTGTTGTAACAATAATGTAATGCAGAGAAACATGAGGAATGGATTACCGCCACCGAATTCTGATGGTGGTGGTAATGTTCCACCGCCTGCCAATTGATCATCGCATGTACCAGCAGGAATTAAAGCTGTCAATTCAGTTGCCTCTTCACATTGCTCTTGAGTATGAGCCATTGGACTTTCAGGTGCTGCTGTATTTAATTGTAAGCTGTCTGTAGTTGCCTCACTGTCCGATGCCGAATCCGATCTGTTTGCCCAATTGTTATTTTATATAATGATATATAAATAGAGTATTAAATTTATTTAATGATTATTTTTGTTTGCCACATTTAATTTAAATAATTATAATTACCTTGTTGTGCGTTTAAGAAGTCTAATTGGTGTTACTGACTTGACACCATTCTGATCCTCCAATATCTCACCGTCATATTCAATCTCTGTTTGCTCATCAGGTGTTGTCGGATATGTAGAATTTTTTTGTTTGATAGAATGCAACGGATTTTCCCAAACAAAAACATCAGCAGCCGGACTGCATCGTGACATTTCGCTTTCACTCTCAATACCATTAGCAGTAATTTTGTTGGCTGATATATTTTCAAAGTTACCCTCACTTGACGAAGACGGACCAAACACTTGCCGATCCAGCGATTCCAATTCCAATCTCAATTCACGCGTCATCGATGTGGTCATGGGAAAAAAATCTGTGGGATCGTCAGGTGAACCGGCGTCATCTTGCACCACGCCTATCACTCCACTCTCACTTGAAACACGTCGTAATTCACGGTCGTCTGTAGGGCCAACTTTACTGCGATTTAAACTAGTAAAATTCAAGAATTCATTCAAATTCTTCACTACTCGCGCACATTTTTTTTCACCGTCTGTTAATTCATTATTTTTATTCACTTGACTGGATAACTTCTCCATTGTTGTCTCTGTAAAACTTGTCAGGCATTTTGAATTAACCGTTGACAAATCGTTAACCGATAATCTATCGCTTGATGTATTTTTTCGATTTTTCGTTGAAGTCACGTGATCGTCTGACCCGGTCTCAATAAATGTCGCCATTGCCGAGTTTGATCTATAATAAAGGCCAATGGTTAACTATTAATAAAAAATTTGTTTACAAAATTTTTCCAATTGTATTTACTCAATCAAATAGTTCTCACCTGTCCTCCAAAGTATTTCTATCAATTGGCTGTTCATCTGTGCTGGAAATTCTTTTTTTCCCACTGGCAATACTCGCCGATGAGCTCAATCTTCTTATTGCGCACACTTTAGTATAAGCATTCTCGCGAATGTGTTTAACATTAGGACTTGGTGGTGGCGATGGCGGTGGAAAAATGACGTCAGCCAAACTGAGTTCACCTTTGGGTGGTGTGGCTGGCAAAGCCGCCCACAAAACCTCCAACATCCTGAGCGCATCCTCTAAAGCGAATTCACGTTTCATCTCTAAAAGTAACCATCTATAGCAAAACAACAAATCATCTGCTTGATGCAGTTTTAAATAAGCATAAAAATCCGCATCATAGTGTTGCAAACCCTCAGCAAGATGAGTGAATTTAGTTGTCATTGCAATACCATCAAGCATAAAATTATCTTTTAGTCGTCTCATAAGAGCACAAAGACAAATATAAGCTTGAGCTTCATCGCGCATTGTAACCAAAAGCGGTGATGCAAGATCGCTCATACCCTGACAATAACTCACACTCGGATGATTCAATGCATAAGTCGTTAAAATATTAAATAAACTTGCGATATTCTGATTATCATCAGATCCAGCATAAAATTTATGGTGTCTATCAGTTCTTAAAACATCTTTGCGTACCATACTTGTAACATAACTTAAATCACCAATATTTTGACCTCTCTGCACTAATCCACGCCATTTCTCTCGCAATGACTGATACTCCTGCGCTTTTCGTTTCATATAATCCATCCTTTCGCGGCCAGACATACCCTCAGGATAAACATTTAGGATATGTTTCCACACGACTTTACGTAAACTCGGTTCAATACCGCCAAAATAAATAACAGCACGTAATTCTTTTGAGTGAATCACTTGTCCAATTGGATCAAGAAATCGACGAAATTCCGCATCGGTCAATGGCGGCCTTGGCGGTTGAATATTTTGCTGTGATGAATTCTCATCACCTAAATTACCAAGCGCTCTCTGGACCATATTGAGTGTTCGTTCCATTTTATTCATTATTAGTCCAGGAAGTTTGGGTGTTTTATATGGAAAACCCGTCTCTTGTTGCTGCGAAGTAATTGCCAATTCCTGTCCACTCTGTTCCCAATCACACTCACAATCACCAGATTCACCAAATGGCTTTAAATTTACTTGAAGATATAAATATGGTTCTGATGCACTGATAAATGCCGCATCCAAATCCCAATCAGATAATAAAAATAAATAAGTTTCCGCGCCATAATCATCTATTGCTCTGTATGATACAGTAAATTCGCCTTTTATATCGAATGCTTTTATTAATATACTCTGTAATACTTCGATTGATGTTATCTGTGGATCAACACTGAATTTTCTGTACTCTGGCTGATGTCGTGTCTCGAACTTCTAACAAAAAATTCATATAATCATTTATAACACATTGAAAACATTTTATTTTCATATTAATTGGATGAAATATTGATGAATAAAATGATTACCTTAACTTTTACTCTAACGGCTTCCCGCGGGGACCCAAACATCTCTGACATCGTAATAATTGATAGATTTTTTTCTCGATATTTCATTCAAAATTCTCGTATTATTATTATTATTATTATTACTATTATTTGAATATTGTTTTTACATCAATCGTGCAAATATCAAATCATAGTAATATATTGTTACCACTGGGCCATGGCCAGGACACAGTCCAGGCCATTTTCAAATGTATTTCACGATATTGTTCAACGATAATCATTGATTAGATTCATTTAACCTTGAAATTTCTGGTAACACCATATCACTCTTATATTTTGGTATTTATTTTATCAACAAAAGCTGGATTTAACGTGGATAATTGAAGAACTAATTTTCACGTCGAAACTTATCGATAACAAAATTAACAAAATAGTTAATCTTATATATATATATAGGTTATATATGGAGTTACAGTTATCTGAACAAAATAAAATGCAGAAATTACGTGACGAAAATCAATACAATACAAAAACACATGAGATATTTTATAAAAACATATGCACATATGAATTCACAAATGTATATGTGAACTTGAGATTATTACATAGATGCACAATTTTTTTTATAAGTAATACAGATGTTAATTGCTCTCGTCGTTATTCAATGATAAATACTGTATTGTAGCCAAACCTGGTGGATGTAGTGTGGTATTTTTTTTTGGCGTAAAATCATATCACTATCGATTTCACGATATTGTCCATTTATTTTGCAAATTTCTCGATGAACATAGATTTTGTGCATCATTTATCGAGCTACCAACTGCATACATGGTATATTTGCAACTTCAATTCAATTATTTTTAATACTAAATATTTTAAATTATCAATTATTGCTGCCATAAATTCTTAATTATTTTAATCACTATTTATATACATGTATATATGTACATATATATAGATCAATAAAATTATCTCTATGTTTTTTCCATTTCCAAATCCTATATTCTATCTGTCAAAAGTGTATTCAACACAATATAGCAATATTAGCAATATATTGTAAAACCGGCCAAAGAATATATATCTCGGGTATTTCCGCCGAAATTTCCGTCCGATTGCGACGCATGCGTTCAAGATAATATTTAATTTCTTGCAATTATATTTAATTGAGTTTGCTACTGATACTTCTATTGGACTAAAAACCCAAGATATATATACCCGAAATATATTCTCTTTGCAATTTAACTGTGCAATTTTTATGCAATATCACCATTGCCATCTTCATTACCGACTATTCGGTCTATTTAATTAACTTTTTTATTCAATATACTTTACATAAATGATTTATATATATATGTATTAAAAAATAAAAATGTGCATGCAATTTTCAATAAATTTCTGTGTATAAATTAATAAGTAATAAGTAATAAATAATGTAAAATAAATAGGTTTGAATTTCCCGGGTTGTTGATAAGTCCCCGTCCGTTGCACTATCTACAATATCAATTGAAAATGTACCTTAAATGAACGCGCCATGACATCACATACACACACACACACACACACACATATATTTACTCTTCATACTCGCGCCGAATACATCTTTGAGATAGAGAGGATCAAATCGTCTTTGAGCGACATAACCAGGCACAACTGTAGCGAGGAAAGAACCTGCAGTACGGATATGAACATATATAATAGACTCATTCAAATACAGTGTTGAGCGCAGTGTTTTTTTTTTAATTTATTTAAAAAGTGATTTATTTATTTTTAATTTTTTGGCTGATATATATATAAATATATACAGAAGCGTGCGAATAGTTCACGACGATATGACTAGGTAAAAATTATATTCAAAATTTTTAAGGTTATCATTTGTAACGATTGTAGCTCCTCGTGCACACAATACTCGTGCGGTTTTCGTCATATTTAATAATGAAAAAATATTTTATAATAAGAAATGAATATTGATAATGATTTGATGATTGTATATGTTCATTTTTTATTTCAGGGCAAAGATTGAACTTGGAGATGTGACACCACACAATATTAAACAACTAAAATTACTCAATCAAGTTGTGTTTCCTGTAACATACAATGAAAAGTTTTACAAAGATGTATTAGAAGCTGGTGAACTAGCCAAATTGGCTTATTACAATGACATTGTGGTAAAATTTGTTGCAATTTATACTTTAGTATCATTTGTTAATATTGAATTTTTTATTATTGTCAAGCAGTGAAATACAGTTGTTTAATTTTGGACAATTTTTTATTTTAGGTTGGTGCAGTCTGCTGTAGGGTTGACACCTCAGAAAATTCCAGGCGATTGTATATAATGACTTTAGGTTGTTTATCACCATATAGAAGACTTGGTATTGGCACAGTTATGGTCCAACACGTGTTAAATTTCGTTGATAAAGACAACAATTTCGACTCTATATTTCTGTGAGTAAACCACAAACACTTTTTGAATATTTCTCAGTTGAACAAGTGATCATATATTCATAAAAGAATTTAATATTATTCCTATTTCATATTGGTGTTTAGCCACGTCCAAGTAAACAACGAAGGAGCAATTGATTTTTACAAAAAATTTGGCTTCAAAGTAGTTGAAACAAAGCAACATTATTACAAACGAATTGAACCAGCTGACGCACATGTGTTACAAAAAACATTACGCCCACAATTAAATTCAAATCATCAACACGTCTAATCCGTTAAATATTTCAAGACGCTTTGTTTCACACACCCGTCTTATCATATAATCCCCC
>CAJUYH010001994.1:5877-17085 GCA_910591685.1 Galerucella tenella | reverse complement strand
AACCCCCCCCCCCCCCCCCCTTCCTTTTCTCTCTTACATCTATCAATCTCGTTATATTTTCCTGTTTTTTTTCTCTCTTCCTATCTCCATTACCTGCTGTACAAAATATCAATAAAGTGTTCTCGTATTTCTACATTTGTTTTTTGCTGCTTTGTATATCTAATTTCAACTATTATTATTTAAACAAAGAAGAAATCGAGCGAGATATTTAATTAATCAAGTGATAATTTTGGATATTGAGTTTCGATAGTTCGGTAACGCACAAAAGAATTTAGACATCGATGAGAAAGAAAGTTCCCTTCCCCCCTGCCCGCTCTTTTTTGTTTTTCCTTCGTCAATAATAGAAATAATTTAATAGACTCTTTGTAAAAAAAAAAAAAAATGTAAAACGTTTGTGTATCATCAAAGTTTGAATGATGAATAAATAAATTAGTGCTGTGGTTGGCATTGCGAGAGAAAAAAAAATTAATTGTACACAATCACGTATTATTGGCCGCATATTTATTTTTTTTTATCCGTCCTGCGGATATTAAAGATATATGATTCAATCTTTGTATTTGATATATTGGCCATCAACAAATTACGTCAAGTATATTACATGTCCAGTATATATGAAAATTATTTTTACGCCGAAATATAATTTATAATAACGAACATAGTTCAATTTAGCTTTACACGAGCATTATAATTAAAAGTATAAAATTATACGATGACAAATGCCCATGAACCCACTGAAACAATTGATCATACGTGAGTAATAATATATTACATACTCATTAAATCTTTAATTCGTTTAATACATAACTCAGAACCATCGTACGCTTCTTTCGATACCTGAAAGTAAAAATTAAATATTAATAAAAATTACTTCATTTTATTATATTTATTAATAGACAATGCAAAATACTAACTAAACTGAGATTTAAAAAGCCATGAGGTAATCCAGAAATAATATCTAGTGACACATCAATCCCAAGTGTTTTCAATTTACGCGCAAACATCACGCAATCATCTAAGCAAGGATCCAAATCTGTAGTCTAGAAAACAATAGTAATAAATATCAAATTATCGCTAAACTTAATGTTGATCTGCCGAAAACATATTTATATACTAACCAGAAATTTACATGGCGGATATTGACGTAGAATATTGTCATCATTGCGATAAGGACTCATTAATGGATCGCGTGGAACAGTAAAATCAAATTGTTCAGTAGGACTTATCGTGTAACACATATCAAGCTCACGTGATGTTTGACTTTTATCACCGGTAAATGTCAATCCCATAAACTTCAATGATTTATCATCATTGGTATTATCATAATGATTTTGCGTTTCGACACTTTTGGTGGCAAAATTTTTTGGCATAACACTTTTATATACATTCATTAATTTTTGTAAATATGTTTTCGAGGTTGTATTATTTTTGAATATCTCTGCGGACTCAATCGAACCCTGACCATCAACCTCAGCCAAACTAACAGAATTTAATGTTGAATCTGACGGCAATGACGCCAATTTACTTTCATTTATCACATCGTCATTTGGACTGAGTGCAAGTGCAATTAAATCACTTTCACTAACTTCAGCAAATGATTCTGTATTTGATTTTGTTGACACTACCTCAACATCATTGCTTTTCAAGTGCTGTTTACTATCACCATGTCTATAAGCCTTCAAGCAGCTCATCATAAACCCAAATGGTAACATTGGATCAGTTAATCCGAGCATTCGCGCTGGTGACGGTGTAAATTCAACTAAAACTGGCACATAAACCATAAATAAACCATCGGGCATTTGAATATTCAATTCAATACATCGTGTTGTAAGCGCTAAATTAAGATTGGCACCAGCCGAATCACCAATAAGAATAATTCGCTTTGGTACACAGCCGAGCAATGTACTAGCGTGTTTCAATGCCCAACAATAACAGTAAACAATTTCTTCAATAGCACGTGGATAAGGTGCTTCAGGTGATAAACTGTAATCGATACTTAATATTGGTACATCTAATTGTTCTGCCCAACGTCGTAAATAGATTTCATGTGAACGAGAACTTTGTGCCACAAAGCCGCCGCCATGACAATGAAATAATAATGTCTCTGACGGTCCTAATAAATCACCGCTAACTGTTGCCGCACCAACCATACCAATTCGTCTTTTTCCACTTAATAATTTCACATGAATTGGCTTTTTACCCACATGACTGTTTGGAATTGGTATGTTTATATCTACACCATCAATAGTTGATATTGTCAGATCTTCAGGAGGGATTGAAATTACTTGATTAATAGGCAAAGATGGTATCATTAAATATGGCAAAAATTGCAATAAATACGATTCATTAATATTCCAAAATGATTTGCAAAAATGTATATCAGCTCGCTGTGATAGATTGACAATACGTCGTGCACGTAATTCCGGATCGACAATGTATTTCAATGAATTGGTACATCGACCCAGTATTGAACCATTCTGATAATAGATTTCGCTAAAGGAGGCCATTGATATCATTATTGGCCTCAGAGCAATTTTAATACTCTCTGCAAACTAATTTAATAATCATCATAGTACTTACTTTAGCATATTAAATATATTTTTATTCATGAAAAATAAATTTACCTGAAACCCTGCGCATCTTCCATAAAAGCAATATTGATCAATATTTTCAGCTTGATTCAATAATTCCACTGGACTGTGCTCGTCTGAGGGAAATAGTGACTTTTTACCATCACCTGCGACTTCACTCCATGAATATAAAGTCTTTAAATGATGCAGAAATGTACATAATGATGCGATTAAATGAGAGCAAACTTCAATTTCTCTATAAAAAAATGAATAAAAAAGAATAAACAAACATATAATATTAAATATGTTTGCATTAAATGAATCATTTATCATTTTATTTTACCTCATGTAATGAGATTTTCTGAATAACATTGAGTCTCTTTGCGTGTGAATATGCCTTGTAACATCGATAGAATGTAAAATACACTTGTCAACGAGATAAAGAAAACTTCGATAGCCATTTCCTGGTGTATTTTCATCAAAATCAAATTGTGGTGCTATATGAGTTAGATCTTTGTACAATGGACGTAATTCATCAATTACATCCAATATTACTGTGTGGGCTGCCGATATTCTCAATCCATATTCATCTAAATGCGTAGAATAATAATCACGATTGTTACGTGCGAATTCACGAAGTATTTCCCATTTTGAAGGCTCTAAATCCTCAAAGGGTCGTTCAAATCCATCGTTCAGCGACATTTGTGAACACACACATACACACACGCAAGTTTTATATCAAACAGAAGCCAACAACTATTGTTGCATTGAGTGTACAAGAATAAAAAAAATAACTGATATTGTGTTTTTCACCCACAATTATTTCACTGGAATGACAACATCTTGTAATATATAAAAATATAGATTAAATTTCGATGCCAATCATCCAAAGGTCGATTTTGTCCACAATTCTATTATCAATACGATAAAATGTTGACAATTAGCGAACAAAACACGGAGTAATCAACTAATTTGAAATGTTGCTGGTAAAACACTGGCAACTGATAATGGTAGTGAAACCAGTTTGAAATTTAAAAAATTTTCGTTTAGGTTATGTTTCTCCAAAAAAAATAAATATTGCACTTACGAATTGGTGTCAGTATAGATAAGTACTTGTGCACAATTTAATATGCAAAATATGCCATTGTTTACTATCATCTATGAATAATAATTATTCCATTGGTCATAATGACGCACTAACATTGATATTCGTGGATTTGTGAATCTGTCCAATTTGTTTACATCCATTGCCACCAGTATCTGAGTACATACATATATGAAAATGACTGATAAATATCACGCACGCGCGAATAAATCATTAATAAATATGTAATAATTTAAATATCAATTCTTGTCTTTGTCTCTTTATACATTTAACTTTGGATTTATTGAAAGCATAGGAATTAAATAACAATAAAATTCGAATTTGTGTGTAGATTATCCTTCATATATTTATTGAGAAATAGAATTACATGTATCCACAAACGCAATAAATTGGTTTTCTTTCTTGTCATGAGGTCTTATTTATATCAAATCAAATAATGGAACAAATTAATTGAATATTGCGTGAAAGTAGATGGACAACGTACAAGTGTTCCGTTATAACAATTTGATATTATTCATTTTGAATATCATGTTCATAAATCAATTTGAAGTTTGATGATTAATTATCTTCACAATATCGTGAAGAGTATTTAATATAATTAATAATAGCGTGAATTATAATATGTGCTGCGGACAGATGTTAAATAGCATTTAATAATGAATTAATACAAAGAAAAATGATAATAAAATTTTTATAATAGGATATATATTGCTGTCAGTATGTATGTAATAAGTTTTGCAATAAATTACGAGCTCCTGTTTCCATCATCAAATTGGTCATCTATGTGGCATTCTTTCTTTAATTTCTCTCGCTCACATTTTCTTTCACTCTATTATTTTTCCTTTTTTTTTTTTTTTTATTCGTAATGTATATTGTACAGTCACAAAAATTATTATATTACTAAATAATACATCATATACTATATCTCAAAGTGTTTTTTGTATATGTATGTGCGAAGCAAAACTTGGATAAATTGGCTGTACACTTTAAATTCATTTCAATAGCTCTCTGTTACAATACACATGCATTAATTGTTCTGTCCTTTTTTTTTTCTTTCTTCTCTTTATAATATTCAGTTAAAAATGTGTATTTTTATGTGAGATGTGTAATTGTGTCTGTTTTTTTTTTCTTTTATATAAAGGAAGAGCTTTCAGCAAATACAAGGTCAATCGTGACATTGATTATAAGTGAAAAACCATTTGTGGAGAAATGTCATTATCAATAATTATCAACATGATAAAATGAAGGAAAAAAAAAAAATAAATGGGAAAAATAATTACATGACATCTAATGAAATTAATTACTTCTTTATATAATCTTAATTCAAACGTTGCAACTTGGATTTCTCTACCAAAGGACGTATAGTTTTTTTGTTTTTCTCTTTTTATATCTTTATCATCTTCACGCGCTTTTAAGCTAAATCGATTATTTATATATATATATATATATATATATTAATAAACTTATTACCTCTTTACAAAAATCAATTCTTAAACTTACGTATATGTAGTGGTGTGATATCGGGTCACAGGATCTTATTTGAAGGTTTATCATTTCTATAATGTCTTTTGAGAAAACAATAATAATTATAATAGTAATAATAGAAATATTGCAATCATATTAATACGCTCGAATACTGCACCAATAAATTATTAAATGATATTGACACGCAATCAATCAATGTGTCTTTTAAAAATAACTATCCAGGTATATATAATTTATTCATTGGAGTATTCTATTGGACAATGCAAATACTTTGAAAAATTTCATGGCAATAAATAAATTGTGTTAGTGGTGTCCGTTTAAATATTATTATTTAAAATAAATTTCATCGATTAATTCGAACCTCTGACACGATTTCACCCCATTTTATTTTATTTTCTTTTTTAGTATTATTATTTAAATGCGACAATGGTCTTACTACACGCTATAGGTACACAATATTTATTTCATAATGATATATAAATATATACGCGTGTTCTTTTGCTTTTCTCTTTTGTCTCAATGTTACTATACACACACACATATATATACATACATATGCATACATATATATTTATATATAATTATATATCATTATCGTTGCAATGTAATGATCCTGTTTTCTGTTGTTGTTATTATTTGTTGTTGTATTTTATCGCCTTTCACAATGCATTCACGTGGTAATTCCTATATCTTCTTAACATATCTAAAATAATATTTTTAATAACATTTAGCAGTTTACATTTAATGTATGGTACGTTCATGTTTGTTTTTTTTTTCTCTTTGTTCTCTATTTAATCATCACGTGTATAAGAATTAATGTGTTGTGTGTCTACAACAACCTCGGCCACTTCGGTCAATTAATTGTATGTATGTTAAATGTATACATGTATGTAGTAAACGTATGTGACGAACAAATTAATTATTTCGTATTCGTTTTTTTTTCATCTCATTGATTAGTTTTATTAATGCCATAATGCTTGTTTTTTCGTTGTTTTGTCAAAGCAAACAGGTAGCAAAACACGAGCATTCTATATATGATTACGCCGCCACGCAACAATTTAATTTATCAGGCGAATGTTATTTATTATTTTTTCTTTTTTTGTTGGCTAATGTCAGTTAGCAGGATAATTAAGTCCTTGTGTTGTATAACATTTTTTCATCTTTATTGCATTTAATCCCAACACTGGAGTGTATTTATTTTGTCGTACGTTATCCATAATCGTACATTGAAAATATTTTGTTGCCAAATAAATACATGATATTGTTATTTTTTTTTCTTGCTTTTCTATATTTTTGTTTTCTTTAAATTCCGCACACAACTGATCAAAAAATCAATTAAATAAAGGATAGGTGTTGTGTTTATGTGTGTGTGTGTGTGTGTACTTGTGTAATTGCGTGTGCTTATTCACACTATTGCGGGCCAAAGGTGCGTGTTTTTTTTTATCTCTTGGTCATATACAAATATATAAGCATTAAACGTGTAATATATTATCATCATTATCATCATCATCGTCGTCATCGTCTTCATATAAGTATTATTAATATTATCCTAAGATAGTTATTGTATGAACGATTTTTTTTTGTCAAAATCAAAGAAGAAGAATATTTCGCATTTGAATCTTGTTTCGACAGCCACCACATTGTATTTTTTTTTTTTTTTTTTGAATCAATGGAAAGTACAGGTATTGATGCCTTTCACAGCAATTATTGAATATCTTCACAAGCACTGTTCCTCCCAGTCGTTAACAAACAAAAAGAATGTGTGTATATATATTTAAACTATATATAACTCGTCGCATTCAGAGGAAAAAATAAGAAAAGCGGAGAAAGACCGCCCGTAAAATGTTTCTTTACACAATGAGACACGAGTTTCAACGACACTTGAGACAAATAATGAGCGAAGAATAAAAAATACAATGAAAAACGAATAGAAACAATTAACTGCAGGTATTTATTTGCTTGGAATGGTAAATTATTATTTTGCTTCATCATCATTAAATTCTCCATTTCTCTTCATTAAAATTTTAAATACGTTTAGTGATTTAGTTTTCTTAATTGCTAAAAATGTTTTTTTTTTATCTTAATAAGCCTTAATAGGCATTAAGTAGTAAAAATGATGATTAAATATATTAATAGGGGAGGATAAAGAAAAAGAGACATTGATGTTTGAAATGTAGGGTAGGGACTGATGAAAGTATGGAAAAACGAATTGAGAAATAAGAATTGAAGGAAATTAAAAAAAAAATGAATTATCAACTGATGTTCTGATATTTTCAGAGTATTTTTTAGCTTTTATTGTATAGCGTTTTTCATTTACTTTCGCATACTGTCTACATTCTTTAAATAGCTAGCCCCCCCATTTTTTTCGTTAATCATTTTTATAAATTAATTCATCGATTATGTTTGTTTTGCAATTGAAGCTGCCGTTTAGTCGATTGCGATTTAATTACTTTCTTTTTCAACTGATCAATTAAAAGCTGACAACATGGTTTAGTTTATTTACCATTTTTTCATTTCTTTTGTTATTTTTATTTTATTTTATTCGCCCATTTAATATCAATTGTCACTATATTAAATTCTCTTATTGCATATATAAAATATCAGAACAATTGAAAATAAAACCGCACTTTTAGATAAAAGTTATATTACTAATTATGTAAAAGACATGATTGCGCTTTTCAACTTTCAGAGTCCCGCGGAAATTATTTTTTTTTCTCTCTTTCTCTCTCTCGCGACTTATTTATGGCACACTTTAATTTACGATGACGGACGGCACATTTAGAATATGATATACGTCTCGCGATTTTCTCTTGTTTTTATATTATTTTATTTTATGTTTTTTGTGGGGGGAGTTATAAGTACCTTACGTAAATTTCTTTTTTGGCAGACCTTAATATCACACGCAATATCTTAAGCGAGGACCGACGCGAAAAGCGACTTAAAAGAATAATTTTTGTCGAATTATAATTATGAACGTTTTTTCTTTCCCCCTCTCTTTCTTCCATCATTAGAAACGAGGGAAAAAAAAAAAAAAAAACGAACAACCAGGTGAGAAGAGTACGAATGAGACAAATAGTACGTGTTGTGTGTGGGGCATAGATTTTTTTTTACTTCTTTTCATCTTCCTATCTCTTTTTCTTTTGACCGTTTTTAAATTCTACGATCGAAATGTACTGGAAATAAAAATAATGAAAAACCTACTTATTCTTTCACTTCGAAATATTTGTAAGTAGGATTTTCATAACCATTTATTTGCATATTTGCAACATGTCGCTCTTCAGGTGTCGCTGCTTGATCAACTTCAATAAATCCCTGACTGTGTGGGCTCCTGGCGCTACGTCTCTTGAAAACAGCAACTCCAACGACTGCCGCGGCCATTAATGCAATGCCGGCGAATGCAAGTGTGAAATAAACTGATCGACTTTCTCTGTGGTAAACCTCTCGTCTTACAGAGTATCCCTGAAACATGAAAAATAAATAATCATCAATAGACAATTAACTCAAGTAATGTAAAATATTGATGTAAATTATTTATTTTAAATGAATTTTTACCGGTTCTGAATGCGATACATCGTGAGTCATGCTGTGTGCGGCTCGAACAATTCCCTCATTGTGCATTGCAGCAACTGCAGACTGTTGCTGTTGTTGTTGTTCTTGCTGTTGCTGCTGTTGTTGCAGCAGTGGCTGCTCTTGCAATTGCTGCGGTGGCTCAATCGATTGCATTACATCTTTTTTCTCAATTACAGGATCGCCATCCTCATGTTGCTCTTGTTCAGTGAGCAACTCACCGCGTTCCGCTTTGCGTTGCTCTTTACGCTCGCGCTCAAGTTGCTTCTGATGTTCCTTCTCTGTGAAAAAATTTTGAAAAACATTCGCATATGAAGTTTTGCTCAATATCACCTGTCCACGTTAATATAAATTCATTCATTGAATTATTTAGTGAACTCTTCGATTGAAAATTAGTAATGTAAATATTATTTACCTTGCTGTTTGCTGGCAACATCCGCCTGGTATTTGTCCAAAATGGCTGCCTCTGCTTCACGTGTCATTGCTAGGAGAAGTCCCGGCGTCTCGTCCTTGCTCCTGAGGGCCAATACATAATCATCCATCAGCCGCCCGATTTTAGCACTCAATTCCGGATACCTATGAATGACATTTTCATAGAAAAAAATTTAATTGATTCGAATTCTCAGATACAATAATATTTTACACACTCGTAAAATCCACATGTTTGTTTTTGTTATCTTTGTTTTTTTAATAATATGATATGCTTGATGGTCATATATGGTATTATAAAAAAAATGAAAAATTAATTAGCTCTACCGTTCCAACATTAAGAGACTTTGATTGGTAATCCGATCGATTTCCGCCAAATGCTCCAATGTCGCTGGCTTTTCACGTTGCGCCTGTTCCAAGCTGCTGTCCAGCAGATGCTTGTAATGTGCAATTGTGTGATGTCGATCCTTGTGAAGTGCGCGGAGCAGTTTTTGCAGGCATTTTTGTATACGATGCATCTGAAAGATGTTCGAAAACATAAAGAAAAATAAACAATCTCTTTTTCATTTATTCATGTAATTTTAGAAGGAAATATTGCTTTTTTCCAACGTACATTTGGCGGCGTTTCATTCAACGCTGCGGTATAACATGACATAGCCTCTTCGTTTCTCTGCTTCACTGCCTCCTAAAAAGAAATACCAATTAAAAATTATATTTATTATTTTTCTTAACGAAATTATAAAAAATTTAATATATAAAGATTTAAAAAAATACGGCATTTACTTGAACTCTCTGCTGGTGCATTGCACTCAACTGATGTTTCTCAGCAGCACCACTAGCTTCAAGTGCCGCAACAGTCTCTTGAAATCTCGCAGTCATCCAACGTTTGAATGCATCAGCAGCAACTGGATCACGTGCTCTAATATCCTGATATCTTTCCTCAAGATCGCTCCAGTCCTTCATCACCTGAAAAAGTTGTAGCACACAGAATTCGACAACAATACCCAGACACACACACACACACATAATCACACATCACCTTTAAAACTATTCAAAGCGCTATATCTAAAATAAAAAAATATTCATTTTACCTTCGTAACCTTTTCCTTGTGCACTTCCTCCAATCTCATTTGCGCTTGTTTATAACTCTGATGCTCCGAGCGTGGATCAAAGTGTGTTAAATATGGATCGGGTGTGCCTTGAGGTTGTGACGGTTGTTGAGTACTTGTGTTAATTGGCACCGGTGGAATAACAGTCACATCCTGTTTATTTTTCTCTGTGGTGGACGCGGTAGTTGACAATTTATTACCCGCCGCTGCTGTTGTTGTATCATAATCATCAAGATAAGCTTCATCACTCTCGTCCTCATAAGCCTGATCACTCAAAACATCCTCAAGATCACCATCTGAATCATCATCATCATTATCATTGTCACTGTCATTATCACCATCACTATCCAAATCATCTTCATCTTCTAAATCATCATCCTCATCGTCTAAATCCTCATCAGCACCTTTTGATATTGGCAAATCAATTGGTTTCTTTGGTTTCACATTATCTGCAGAAGCAGCAGCAGCAGCAGCAGCAACAACAACAACAACAAAGGCGAAAGGAAAATAAATAAATAACAACATTTTATAACATAGTAAGAAAAGTCAAACATTTAATTGTGTGCACACTCATTGAATAAAATTCTTAAAGGCTTACTATCGCAATAGAAGACAACGTAAGGATGAAGAAGAAAATATAGTGGAGTGGTGTGTGTTCTCTGGCAAGCAATCGTGAAATTCCCATCACGTTCAGAATACCGCGACGCGTCAGATAAAACGATTGGAACAATTCACGAGGTCGATGTGAGAATGTGGAGTAAGGAAGAGGTAAAGAAAATTGAGGAAGCAGTGAGAAAGAGAACGAATGAGCCACTGCAGTGGAGAACGCGGCATTCGAAGCTGCCCCCCTAGATACGACAATCCATTTATCGAAATTCTTTTCCCGTAAACCAACGTGTTATGTATGTATGTATGTATGTATGTATGTATGTATGTATGTATGTAT
>CAJUYH010001993.1:43742-70158 GCA_910591685.1 Galerucella tenella | reverse complement strand
AAATGTGTCAATCGTATACAGGGTAGTTTTAGTTTGTCACTAATAATTTCATTTCACAGAATAATGCTGTTCTAACTGTTTCAGGTACCTATTTTTATCTTGGCTTTAGCCTTGCGAACGGGATTAGCGGGAGTAATCCAAGACCACAATCAGCAACAAAATTATGACCAGCAAAAACAAGAATCTGTAGATCATCAGGCCCAGTATGATTCTAATGATGTTGGAGGTAATGGGGAACATTTGACTGAACAAATCAGTGACGAGCATGGAGGAGGTAAAACTAAATAAATGTTTATTTCAACAGGTCCTTCAAGTCATGGGTTAGAGCAAGCTCCAACTTAAAAATCAAAAAACTGTTTAATTCAGGTTTAATCCAGTACCTAAATGAAGGAGGAAAAAAAGGCAAAGTTAACATTAATGACGCCCTGTTTTCATCTTTTGGTTGGAAGTTGCATTTGGTACCTCATTAAACATGAGACAAAATTCTGCATGAAAACGCGTGCGAGGGCGGAGAAAATGGCCCCAAAAGACCAGGAAAATAGGGTTTCAGCCAATATCTCCTAAAATATGGCAGTTAGAGATTCTCGGTTCAGATAAAAATTGAAGTCCAGTTGATTTTCTACAAAAATGGTCATTATGATTTTTTTCACAACAATAATATTTTCGAGAAGTAGACATTCTTAGCTTTCGAATGATGTATCATAGAGACCAATCGGATCATGTATACATTTTTAATTGTTGGTTGTTCACAAAATTTCCCCGCGCTCCAAAAACAGCAAAAATTTGAGATTCAATAAACAACGGTTAAATGAAAATTAAAAAAAAATGGGGTATACAAATTTCAGGGATGACAAAGGACCTTATGAGTACCCATAATCAAGAAAATTTTGAGTAAATTAGTGCAATACAAAAAAAATAGGAACAAATTCCTGGCGAGGTCAAAATTGCCCGGGAGCAGAAAGTTTGACCCGTGTTCCGATATGGCCAAAAGAGTCAAGCGTGACTCAATTCACAGGGTATGATAGCAGCAGAGCTCCTCTTTCGCATGAACTTTGAATCATGATAAAATCTGCATTTTTCACAAAGTTATTGAATAATTTGTCGCCCCGCTGATGTGTAAATACACGGACTGTGTGTGCTCTCCGGCATACAGCACAGAAGCTCATTATTCGAGGTGCGCTTGGTGCCGTTTTCCTCGAAACCGGTCAAATTTTCGAGAAAAATCATAAGGACCATTTTTGTAGAAAATTAACTGAACTTTAATTTTTACTGGTACCAAAAATCTCTAACTGCCATATTTCAGGAGATATTGGCTGAAAACATATTTTTCTGGTCTTTTGGGGCCATTTTCTCCGCCCTCGCACGCGTTTTCATGCAGAACGTTGTCTCATGTTTAATGGGGTACCAAATGCAACTTCCAACCGGTAGATGAAAATAGGGCGTCATTAATGTTAACTTTTTTCCTTTATTTATTGGATTAGTTGTATTTCGGCAAAATTAGATGTAAAAGCATAGTTTTATTCAACATTATAGAAAAATAATAGCCATTTTCATTCCAACTGTAATATTCTCATTCCCACAGTCAAAAATAAGAAAAATAGTGAATTTTTCCATTACCTGATTTGTGTTCGATGAAATGAATATGCAGATCTGCAGCCTGCATCTTAGTACTCTCTCTTGGTACTTTTTATTTCATCTTAATTTTCAATATAATAAATTCTCTTCATTACGTTTCAGGCGGTTATGGAAATGAAGTAGGCCAAGAATATGCTGGTAACTATCAGAATTATAATCAAGGCTGGCAAGGCCTCTCAGCTGGTGCTGGTCATGATGCAGGAGCTGGACAAGGATGGCAAAGTAACACAGACGGTTCAGGTCATGATGCAGGAGCTGGACAAGGCTGGCAAAGCTACACAGCCGGCTCAGGTCATGATACAGGAGCTGGAGAGAGTCATGCGAATTTAGAAAGCCACGGTCTCAACCTAGGAGGTCATGATTTCGGTGGACATGACGAAGGTCACGGTCACTATGACTTACAACCTAAAGTAGAAGTTCAACATGATCACATTCCAACCCACACTATTGAAAAAACCAAGACCGTTCCAGTAACTGTAGTTAAGAAGATCGGTGTTCCGGTACCTCATCCCGTAGGTGTACCCACTCCGCAAATTATCAGAGTACCAGTACCTCAGCCGTACGCAGTGCACGTACCCGTACCTCACCCAATCGCTGTACCAATCTATAAGTTAGTACCACAAGAAATTGAGAAGAGAGTTCCAATTACAGTGGAAAAACTAGTTCCAGTATACGTTGAGAAGCCTGTTAAAATCGAAGTGGAAAAACATCATATCGAATACGTAGAAAAACCTTATCCCGTACACGTTCCTGTTTATAAACATATTTTGCATTCGAGTGGCCACAAAAAATGGTAGACTATTTCTAATAGACGACTGATAATTAAATTAGTATTACTTGACTAGCTTGATGCCATTTTATCAGCTATTTTACGTTGATTATTGTTATTGTTGTTGTTTTTTTATTGTTTTTGTTACTTCTTTTTTTTTAATAAAAATTTTACATAATATACTAAATATTTTCTGTCTGTTTCCTAATCAACAGAATGTAATAAGCACAAATACATTTTCTACCACACTAACAACCATATAGAAATGTTTTAGTTTAATGTGTTTGACAGAGGCAAAAGTCTGGCAACAAAAACGCTTCAAAAAGTTTATCCGGATATGATGGTTCACTTTAATTTGCATGAGGGAAATGTGCCATTCAAATATTCTCTATTCACACTTTCAACGAAATTATACATTCACTTTGAATAGCTCATTATACAGTATGTGTTTACTTTTGTGAAGGGAATATGTAGAGAAGGAAATTGGGAATATTGCATTTTAAATCTCTTCTTTTTAATACGTGTTTGATGTTTGGATTAAAATTTCAATTATAAATTGGTTGTATGTATAAAGAGGTGTAAGTTCGCTTTTCTAATAAAACTTATAGGCAGAGTTCCCATTTTTCATTCCTAATCGTAACAGACTGGATTTTTGTAAATGGATTTGTTGTGAGTCCCTTCTCCATTACGAGAAATTTCAATGTCAGTTGCTGAGGTAGCTTAGTTAGAAAACATGTCGATCCAGACATGGCCAAATATTTAGTCATTTTGCTAAGTCGAGAAGTAATTTGATAGAAAATACGGAAAATCGTGTGTCCCACATCAAAAATAGTCTAATCAACTCTGTCCTCCTCCCCCATAATGTTGAAATAACGGAATTTACAATTTTAATTTGATATTGATGCTTTTTCTCAGAACATTAGCTTATGTCGTCAAAACTGCAGAGTTTTCTTCGAAAATTTCTATCTTTAGTGAAAAGAGAGATATTGGAGTGAATCAAAAAACAAAATATCCAGCGTTAATTGGTTCTAATTATTTGCAGAGACAAAATTTGTACCCTTCAGTTTTCCCTACAGGATATTTGTGTCAAATTTATATTCCCCAAAATTGAATTTGCTTGTGAAAATTCCTAAGATTTGTCAAAAAAATCATAATAAAGGAATCAAGCAGCCAACAAACTACAGGATGTTGAAAATTTTGTCCATTTACATTAATACATAATTCACAACATTTTCTCATCAAAAATCGCATACCTCGGAAAGACTGGCAATTGCCGGAAATAATTGCTGTAGCTGCATGGATTATTTCTATTCATTTTCAAATAAAATCACAAGTTTGTACAAATATTTTCAACAATCTTATCCGAATGTTTTGCATGCATTGCTGTTTCATAAATTAGTTCCTGTTACATATTCCAACCATAAGTACTTAGTAGTTATTGAAAAAAATACAAGATTTTTTTTTAAAATTAATTATTAAAAAGTGATCTTACAGACTTCATGAAATCATTAAATATCTTGAAAACTATAAATTTTTAATATGTAAAGGTTATTCGTTTTCACGTGAAAACCATTGAGGATTACAAAATTGAATGAAAATTGCTTCAAACGACAGTGGCGTAAAAAGTGGGAGTGGAAAGGTAACATATAATAATAATAATAATAATAATAATAACTTTATTGCTTATAGAAAACAATGTTTACAGCAAGGTTAGTGTGTGATGATATACAATTTTTTTTTTTTAAGTTTACAAGACAGTTTGTAATAAAAAGTAAAAACAAAATAAAATAAATACATTATTCATCGATTATAAATGACCTCAATTTGGGAATATTCCAAAGGTAGTAGCATATAGTTTTTCCCTCAGATAGGTTTATATTTTGTAGAGCATTTACTAATGTTTCAAAATTCTGCAGACAGGATATGTTTTGTTTCATAACTGTATATATCGGACACTCAAACAAAATATGAAAAATAGTTTCTTTCTCGTCCAGGTTACAAACAGTACATGTTAAAGTAGGATCTATACTATAGGTTATGCCGTTTAATGTGAACTTCATTTTAAATTGATTAACCGTACGGAGTTGAGCTAAAGTACGAGTGATATGAATTGGAGACTTCAACAGTAAATAATTGCTTGGTTCACGTGTTGTGGTGAAAGCATTATATAGAGCCATGAAAGGGTACGCTGACGATGTAGCAATATCGGATTGGTGCAGGAAGGTATGATATTTGGAAAATAGTAGTTTTTTTTTGTGCTGTTAGATGACCATAAGATAATTGATTCCATAACTGCAGTGATTCAACGTCAACAAAAAATTGTTTGATTTGGGATGCCCAATTATACTTTGTGGTAGCGGAATTCATAATACGTAGCTGTTGCTCAAAACAAAGTCTGGGATAGCGAAATTTTTCCATTTGAAGAATCTTTAGTAACCAATTTATTGTCATTTTAAAAACATTGTACGACAACTTAACTCTTCCTGTTTCTATCCGGTAACATATTCTGCCAAATCTACACCATTGGATCAAAAGTTAAAACATATTTTTCCATCAAAATATGCCCTTTTACATTTAAAAATAACCAGCCAAATGTCAAATCAATTTATTCATCTATTTTAAACTTATCGAGTTAAAACATTTGATTTTTTTAAACTTTAACACCCTCTATTTCGAATAGTAAATGTGGTGGTCCCCTTAATCCTTACATCATTTTGTCCAATTTTACGAGAGGAATCTACATGCAAACGTTGTAAGTGTCATTTCAAAACACCCTGTATATAGAGAACAAAAGGGGCAACAGTATCGATAGTAAAACTTTAAAATCTATAGTTAAGTACCAATATTTCTGATAATGTTATAATTTCATCTAGAAATGCAAAGGTTTTTATTGGAAAAATGAGTTACCCTATATCTATGTTCTTAACATTTGATAAATAAATGTGGTCAATAGCTCAGTGGTAGAGATACTTGACTCTTACGCGGTCAATTGAGGTTCGAAGAATGGCTATCATTCACTTGGATGATTCCTAAACTAACAAGAGTATTAATACGTGAACTGGACGAGAGACGCTGCGATCCTGATGACAATGTAAGTCGTAATACCTAATCCGTGACTCAAACACAATGGAATACAATAAGCTAGAGCTGGGCTCGTTTGTAGTTCCACTGTTTTATGTATATTAACTTCAGTCTGGCTTACTGTTTTCCACTGTCCCAAACGGACGCCGCTCTCAAAAATTATGTTTACGATTCGCTTTTGTTGCCAATAACGAGACCGGTAGATACCAGAACAGTTCGAAGAGCTTATATTCTATTTTAAGCTATACAGGGGTAATTAGAGAAATACTTATATATTTAAATTAATAGGATTCTTTATCAGAAAGGTTTATTTTTAATTGTTAATAATTTCGAAAAATGTTCGGGATATTAATTTGAAAAGGTAAGTAAGAAATAAACTTGAATTTTTAAAATGAATCAATTCACAGTTTTTATCCAGCATCTTGGTAATTTTGTGATACTTATTGATAATCTATCAGATATTTATCACAATTTAAATTAAATATACCCATTTGCCTCCAGAATAATAGGGTCACTAAATCTTAAATTTTGATCTTTAAATAAGGCGTATTTTTTTGATTGACAAGTTTAAAACAGTAAAAAGAGAAGCAGCTGCCGGACTTTATTGAAAAATTTTATAAATGTTGTAAAATACTAAGTTTGGAGTTTGGTGTGTGTAATTAAATTTAATCTATTGTCTTTCAAATTTTTCAATATACATTTGAGAGTAAAATATATACGGACTCTGGTGTAGAGACTACATAGAGGATGAAAAGAAAATTAAGTAAATTCTTTCAAAAGGAACTGACCAATTCCCCTTTGGTTAGAATATAGAATAATAGAATTGAATTTTTCGATAAATATATTTTCCATCGCAATAACGTTCTCAACAGTCCCTTGATGGTACACTAAATGGCCACTAAATTCATTCTTCTTTGTCGTGTAAGCTTTTAGTTTACAGAAAAAAGTTTCTCTGTTTATTAAATTATCAGCCGAATGGGCAAACTTTAAGCATGTTTCACATGAATGTTGCATTAGACATTTTTTTAACAAATACCCCGTAACATACACTAAAGCATTTTCTTCTGGGCTTGATAGATTTTGGTAATCTGTTGTGAACACCTTCAGTTTCTGTAGGAAAAGTGAACTATTCTAGGCATTCTTTTGTTAGTTCAGAACCAATAGTTGAAAAAACTTCGTTTACGTCATCCATACAGTTTGCGCCTTCAAAATGATCAAAATTTTTTAATGAAAATAGCTTTTTAAACGCGCTACAAAATTGTACGGGAGTTGGATTTTTGGCACTACCACAGCAACTTCGTATTTGGCCAAAAAAGTTTTCGAGGCAATCCTGATTGAGGTTTCGTGTAAGTAAAAATTTATATCCTCGCCATTTTAGAGTTTCCCATAATGACAGAATTGTTTGAATGGTTATTTTCCATCCAGATATAAATTTCAATTGCTTAGTAACTCTTTTATTTAGATAATTAAAAACCTCAAGTTTATTAAGTAATTAAAATATTTAGTGTTTAAGCTTTGCTATTGAAGAGAAAAATATGAATAAGGTTTTTTTCTCATTTCAACAAATAATTAATAAATTTAAAAAATCTATACAACATAAATATAAAACACCAGCAACCAATTATAAACACCGTTCTAAAATAACAGCGCTCGACGGGCGACATCCCGTATAATATGACAAATTGAATTGCAGTAAGGACATAGCGACGTAAGTACTGTACCATCCAAGTCACCAGCGGCATCGGTGCTTTACGAGTGAAACATCGCAAATTTTATTCTGTAATCTTTGCTGATACCAAGGAAGGTAGTATCGCCGCCCAATGGCGTGCATATATCTTATTCCATTTTTGAAGAAATAATACCTTTTGGTAAGTCCTACGACCTGCCTTATACCGTCCTAATTCCAAATAGAGATGAATGCATAGAGATAGTAATAGGGGAGGAGACGAAGTCACGTGATCTAAAGCGTAGGTACTCGGTCAGCCATTTTCGTGTCACGCTAATGTCAAAGTCATTTTTAAGTGTCATTGGTGTTGTAAATTACATTTTATCTAATTCCGCTATCAAATGTGACACTTTACGTCACTCCTTGACGTTAGGTAACGTCACATTTTTCATAACCTTCATATATCAGTTATGACAAGTAGTTATGTAAGAACTTTACGTAACTGTTTATGTTTCAACATAGAGATACCACATGAGTTTCAAAGAATAATTTATTAATTAGGTAGGTACTGTCAAAACTGACAATTATTTCATTATTAAAACTGTACAATTAACCCATTATTTTAATTCAAAAGTATTTTGAGATTTATAAACATTGAAAACATTATTCAGGACACAGTTATTTAAAGTAAGTCAATTTTCTGGGTGAATACATCATAGTAACAATACTTCTAACACCATTTGATTCCACTTCAATATTATCATTGTAATTGAAGATTTTATTAAATATTATGAAAGCGCGGAATTAGATAAAACGTTGTACGTAAACACGTTATGAAGACAGCGACATTGCTCAACTCGCGTAATTTGCAGAACTCGCTGGCGCTCGTTTTGGCAAATATTACGCTTGTTGAACAATATCGCTCTTTTCATAACTAATTACGTAAATATCTATTTGGAGATACTTTTGTTTTACTTTTTTTTTTTACTTACTTTTGTTAATTGATTGACTAAAATGGTTTCTTGTGCTGTTAGAAGTTGTACCAGTCGAGACGGCGTGGATACTAAGAAATCTTCGGGAATAACGTACCACAGGTAAGATAGATAATATGCAGTGGTGTATTACAAATATTTCAAACATGAGTCTGTTACACAGTAAAATAGTTTTAGACTATTGTAGTTTAATTAACTGAACCAATCAATATTTAAAAGGAATCACTGCATTACATCGATTATCAATACTAAAAATTCATATATCGAAAAATATCAAATCCGGTTCTGTGCAGAAATACGTTGCGTACCATACTTAGCCACGCCCACTGATTCCACATGTACATATGGAACCTAACACTGGATGTCGTCTCCTTCCTTATTACTATCTCTATGGATGAATGGGTCCTCCGTAAGGATGAACTACAGCAGATCTGATGGCCAAAGATAGGAAAACTGTTAAGGCTGTAGAGGGTCTTTTAACGGGGCATTGTAAGCTCAATAGGCATTTAAAGCTGATGGGATTGACAAACGAAGGTTTTGTCACCTAGAAGAAGGAACGGCAAATGTGCGGTTTTTTGCATTAGGCGAAGAAAAGCCATTGGCAGAGAGCTATATAAAAGGTTCAGTCTCCACACTAATAGATTTTTTTAAAAGAGTCAGGCTGGAGAATGTAATCTAGAGCTTAGAGGATCACAATAGATCTGAAAAGGTCGCAGTGGAATATGCCAAAGGCCACCTCATAAAATCTAATCTAATCTAAGGAATGAACTATCAAGAGCAGACAGCTGTTGGTACACAGACGGCTCAAAAACACCCTCAGGCTCTGGTGCTGGTGTATACGGGCGCAGAACTATGCAAGAAATTTCAACCTCTAAGATCCTATATTTACGCCATTGTTTCATGTGTAGAGAGAGTGGATCAAGCCAATCTCATACATGGAACAATAAAAATTTTCTTGGACAGCCAAGCGGCTTACAAAACACTTAGCTCTTACCGTGTAACGTCGAAATTGGTTTAAGACTACCTCAATAGGAGATCTCAATAGAGTATTGCTGGTCTGGATCCCTGGCAATTCTGGCATGGAAGGGAACGAGAAGGCAGACTCTCTTGCAAGGCAGGGAGCTGCACGTGCTTCTATCGGACCAGAAGTTACAATTGGCAACGCAATATGTTGTGCCAAACAAGTACTAAATACCTAAGCAGCAAGAAGAGCTTTAGACTTCTGGCATAATTCACCAGGATTGGTTCATTTAAAGGCTTTTATACATCCTTCGAAGAATGTCTCCGAACAAATGTTTAGCAGGCAGGACTTACGTTGTCTAACAGGCATTTAAGTCATCTTAATCATCATATCGCACTGCTGTTACAAGACTGTATCGACTCAAAATAGGATAAATATGAGATAACTCATTTCTCAAACATAAAATTTAATTCCCTACGCGTCAATAAAACCGTCGTTTGAAAAGTCCAAGAAACAACCAAAAGATGGCGTTATAAGTCATTCATGATGGTCGACTGACTGTTTTTCCCCCCCGTACAACAATGCATCATCTTTAGTTAGGGCTGAAATTCGAGTGGTGAGCGCGTGTCGCTCTGCGTTTAGACCGCATTATTTTGAATTGCAACGGTATTGACTGATCAGGTATGTGAAAATTTAAGTATTTTTTACTGCTAATACATTATTGTTGATTTAAACCCAAGTATGAACTTGGTATATTTCGAGTTGTTACACTATTGTTCATTAACAAAACATCGATTTCAAGTAATATTTTAACTAACGACCTTCTTGTTGGTTTAGTAACTAGTTTTAGAGTTAATACAGTTTTGTTGGGGAATTTTTGTTCACTAGTTTTTCGTGGTAATTTATTAAAATTTCAAAAATATATTTTTCTTACTAATAGTATTTAAAATCACACGTTCAAACTGTTGGGTTAAAGTCAAAATAAAAATATTCCTCCATGATTTAAAAAATCATTTTGAGTTACTACATTAAAGGTGACAAGAAATTTTTGGTTCACTTCATAAATACATTTTATTTGTAGTATGAGCGGTGGGCGGCTTCTAGTAGATAATATGGCGACCAAAACTACGTCCATCGATGAGGACAAGGAAAACAACATTAACGAACAAAATATTGAATCCAACCAAAGAAAATATTACATTTTACCTCTGCACAGTGATCAGAGTGATTTTGACTATTCGGACTGCGACCCTCATTTCATTATTGGGTCAACATGAGTTTCCAGTTTACTGCAGAATGCAGTCACGAGACAGCGAAGTAATCCTTCTGCAAGCAGCTCCAGTTGATCTGGACCTATCTATGTCCCGCATCAATATGCCACCTTGAATTTAGATAGCCTAAAAGACCGGGCAACCTTAAAAAGTTATTAACATGACTCACGATAAATTTGTTTGATCTTAAACTACTTCAAGAACAGTGGGGTAGTAATTTTAATGTGAACGAGGAAAGAAACCAAGTGAAATGGCATGATATTAAGGTACTTCGTGTTGAAAAAGAACATCCCGTCACATTTTTCTATAAGAATTCTTATGAAGATGAAAATTGTCTCCAAGTTTTTGTGCTTAATTCGCGACGGTCTGGAAACCAATCGATGTCATTTTCTATTGGTTCGACACCAGCATACACAAGCAAGATACCTCTAACTCAAAATAAAAAACAGATATGAAAGATTAAGGTACTTTTTTCTTGTTTTGGTGTTGTTTAAGAAGGTATATTTTGTTATTTCTTCATTTAAATAAGTCCAGCATGTTTGTGTCACGTTTTTGAATATCGTTTTTAAATATTGTATAAGTTACAAAGTTTTTAGTAATTTTATTTGATAAATACATTATTTGTCTTTATTATATGGCTTTATTTACATCCTAAGCCTAAAATAATAATGTGCTATAATGTAAAATTATTTAACAGCTCAAAAAATTTACCGAAATCATACAAAAACAAATCCAAGTAAATTGTGGTGAGTGAAAATATTTCACTCATAACTCCACAACTAAAAATAATTCATGATTTTCAAAAATTTGCTCGGACAATACAGTATTAACTCAAAAATTGGAAATTTCTTGATAACCTGTAATCTTCGAAACAATCCATAAATACAGAAATACCTTAATTCTATCAATAATCTTATTACGGTGCTCACTTTTTTATTATCTTTAACAACAAGCGAGTAATCAGTTTTCTGTGATTTCTGAAAATAGCCTAATTTTAAGTTGATACACTGTTGTAATAGCAGTGCGATATGCTGAAACCTGGACTGTCGGAAGATCCGATTTGCCGTCTTTGTCTGGAATATGATGAAACAGTAAAGCATATAATACGTGCCTGCCCTGCCGCGGCTCGAATCAGGTATCTGATGTTTGGCAGGGTCTCTCTCTCGCCCTTGGACCTGAAATATCATTCACCAAATAAACTAATCGGCTTTGTTAAGAAGCTGAATTTGTTAGGTGAAATCTGAATACGTGTGAGCCACAATAGACTCTTGATAGTCGCAGTGGAGGGCCTTGTAGACCCACTCACCTCAATCCTAACCTAACATAACCCAAGTACGCCTCCGTTTACAGCGTTAGCTATTGAGAGGGTCGTTTATAAACAAATGTTCAACGCAGCGTTTCGGAGATAATCTTTTTCAATAAACCGCTTTATATGATTTTTACCATTAGCAAACAAGATGATATTTGAAATATAGCGGCTTTGGTTTACCAAGGTTGATATATCTCCGCTACTACACACACATAAATCATCCAACGTAATATTAATTTTCTTTCACGTATATCCTTCGTACAACGATTTTAAAATAAATAGAAACATTCATAGTTCTACTGGCATCGTGACGTATTACCTTTGAGAAATAAACAAGAGAAACATCCATCATACTTATATGACAGGTTGGATATTTCTCCATGAAGTAATGGATATATGTATATGAAACTCTCCATCTATTACTTTTCGACTGTTATTTATCATTTTCTCGATAAGAGGCATATCATTGGAATGAAAGGACTTAAAAATAGGGATAGGGATATGGAAACGTACAGCTACCGTTTTGCTACTGAAATGTTTCGGCGTAATTAAATTACAAAAAGAAAAAAAGTTGACGTGGGATTCGACCCAAACGAGTCTTACTGAAATACCTTTCGTGCAACTTTCTTGGGTTATTTATTGATGGGTTAAAAATAAAGAATTCTCAAGAGAAATGTTTTTAGTGTCTTCCTGTCTAGGAAACTAGTTATTACTTTTAAAAGCTGCTTGGTTTTTTTCTAATAGATATCGAAGTATCGAGTAGTAAAAATTATCGGTTCCTTCTCAATGCTTGGAAATATAATTATTGTCGCACATTGTACACAGCACATGGAAGCTTATATACACTCACCGGCATGAAAAACGGAGCAATGAATTTTTTCAAACAAACTTCAAATTTTAATGCTTTGTGATGTTTTATTATTATAATATCACACACAAATAAAATAACATGTTTAAAAATATTTTTTAACAAAAATTGAACCTTTATTTGAAGAAAAAAAAGTGTTCCGAACAATTTAAAAAACGAGAACAAAAAACTTTTTGTAACAATTTAAAAAACCAGAACGAAAATAAATTTTTGATGTGTCATAACGACTTTAAGCCGCATTATTAATAACGGGTGTTGCCCCCACGTGCTCGAATTAACGCCTGTATCCTTCTTGGCATGCCTAAAATCAAGTGCCGAATGTCCGCTTGTGGAATAAGTTCCCATTCCTCTAAAAGAGCATGTCGCAGCTGATTTAAAGTTAAAGGAACAGGAACACGACTTCGCATTCTTCGCCCAAGCATGTCCCAAACATGTTCTATGGGGTTGGTATCTGGGCTCAACGCTGGCCAGTTCATAACAGGTATGTTTACCTCGTTTAAATATTGTTGAGTGATTCTCGCAGTATGAGGTCTTGCGTTATCATGCATAAGAAGAAAATCATTTCCAATAAAATCAATATAAGCGACAACAAAATCTTGGAGAACGTCCTCAATATACCTGGCAGCAGCCTCTCGGAAGGATGTACAATTCTGTGTGTGCCTCCAGAGAAATTCCGGCCCACACCATAACGGATCCCCCTTGATATCCTACCTTAGGGCTGAAGGTACATTCAGCAAAACGCTCGTGTGGCCTTCGCCATACTCTCTCACGGCCATCTGGAGACCGTAAGCTAAATCTGGACTCGTCAGTAAATAAAACGTACCCCCATTCATGTTCACTCCAGTGCTCATGAATTCTGGCGAACTGAAGTCGTGCAACACGATGATGCCTAAGACGTTCTGGGCCTGTCGCAGGTCTACGACTGGTTAGGTTGCTCGCTCGCTTACATTAGTTTGCCGGACGTACTGAAGTTGATTTCTGATTTCAACAGCTGTAGCATGACGATTTCGTAGACTTTGTAAGGTGATGAAACGATCATCACGAGCGCTAGTTCTGCGTTGAGGACCAGTTCCAGGTCGTCTATTGTAAGCTCCAGTTTCCAAAAAACGTGTAAAAATACGGTGCACAGTGCTATTGGATACATTATACTGTCGGGCAACATATCGTTCACTCCTCCCATCTCGAAGCAACGCAACAATAGCAGCCGCTGTTTCGGGATTGAAAGACATATTTTTTAGATTAAATAAATGTATCACTATAGATTAAATAAACGCAGCACAAATTTAACACGTATCTGTCACGTTGGATCTGTCACATTTCTCAAAATTCATGGCCAACTATGCACTTGCACTTCACGGCCAAGTAATAAGATCTATGGGGTTTATTATTTTAACTCAAATAAACTTTTTTACTTCAAATAAAGGTTCAATTGTTGTTTAAAAATATTTTAAACATGTTATTTTATTTGTGTGTAAGATATTATAATAATAAAACATCACAAAGCATTAAAATTTGAAGTTTGTCCAAATAAATTCAACCGCACCGTTTTTCGTGCCGGTGAGTGTATAGGTTACCGTTAAAGTATTAGATTCGTTATTTTATAGAATACCTAGTTATTCCATGAAATAACTGACCGTGACCGCTAAAGTGTAAAACTCTCTTGTATTTCATGGTTTAACTAGTTATTTCATAAAATAACGATCTACAGCCCGTTAAAGTGTAAAATAATCTATCATATATCTCGCACGACAAATACACACCAAATTGTGTCTTAATGAACTTAATGTTCCCAGAGCAAGAGAAAAGTCTGAAAAATGTTCAGAAATTCAAGCGAATAAGATGAAGTTAACATCGGATAAATCTTATTCTGAAGCCTCTGTGGGGTTTACCGTCCGTATCTCAGTGCCTGAAGTTGTCAGAGGAGAAAGGTGATGCCAAATCTATTTTAGCTATCATCATTAAAATAACCGAAGAAGGATTTTTCCATTCGGGCACAAGAACAATTATATTCCCGATCCCAGTTCGGTGTCAACGAATAAAAATTAATTAAAATCGAAGAAGTAGCGGATGTACTGGTTAGGGATTTGGAAAATTTTCGTGTAAAACCCAGTGTGTCAACAAAAAATGTTCCCGTTTTAGAAATAATGTTCTTTGTCACTCCAAGTGTCATCTTAGTAATCCTTGTTGTAACAAATGACTTCATGGTACGTTTCCATAAATACCATTTATACGCCGCAGACATTAGATACTTTGCTTCTTTTTCATTCTAGTTTTGTCTGTCATCAGTTCAATTTCATTTTGAATAAATTGTTTATTTTACATTTCAACTATCTTTCATTAGTGAATTTATAGAATACCTACTCAAGTGTCAAATTAATATTATATTACGTACTTCAACGGACACGATCAGTTATTTCATGAAATAACTAAGCATTTTATGGAATAACTGCATTATATACTTTAACGGTAACATATACACTTCCAACTTTACAACTTTTCAACAAATCTGTAAGAAAATGGAGGGTTTTTCTTGAAAATTTGGATTACGGATATTTTATTAGTTTCAAGAAAATATCGTGAAAACAGTTTTAGAGATATTTTGATTCATACACGACATATTTCGACAATGTTAATTATATTATACATATGTTAATTGTTATTCTTGTTTCACAGACATGAATAACACTATTATTAGTCTTATATTCAAATTTCATTCAAAAATCTTTAACAAATCGTTCTACCTTGGATACAATTTTTGCTATTAGCTCATGAAAAGCGAACAATTCACGATTTCTATAATTGAAGTTTAATAGTAGGAGACGAAATTTCATTTATGAGATTTATGCGGTGGCAAGTCTATGTAAGGCAGCTTTTCACTTTATGTAATCACCGAACGAATTTCATCAGAGTCGAGCACGAGCAAAGTTTTTCTATTAGCATAAACTACGAGAAACGGGCAACTTCGTAAACAGATGCATAAAGCACGGCAAGTTATTTTAAAAATACTTTCGGCTTTACAAACTTTTTTTATCATTTCCTTTGTAGATGTTTGTAGTGAATTGCGGGTAGTATTGTGTTGACTATCACTAAATTGAATTGTTTTGCATTTACAAACTAGATTTGTAGAATCCTTTCAACTACGTTTTCAAAGCTACAAGTGGGATGATGAAAACAGTCCACCCCTATATTTAGCGGTATTCATTAGATTAAAAAGCTATAATACTTCAATCCTAAAGAGACGTAATATCATCATTTTACTATTCCCATTTTCGAATCAAATCAGTTTTGGATAGAGAATGAACTTTTAACCTCTTAAAAATTAATTGTTACGCTCTATAATCTGATGAATTTTGGCTAAAACCATAGGATGTTTTATTAGTCATATCTCAAGTAAAATGAGCTGAATTGGAATAATTAATGGAGGGTAAACAATGAACACATTAGTCACAAAGTTTTGAAACACTCTAGACTCATTAGTCTTATGCAACATATAGTGAGCTCGCTCTTGCAATGAAGCAGTGAATGTTTTATAAATCTTGCTCTTCGAATAACCATGATGATGAACTGAATTATTTCCAAAATAATACCCGGTTTTTCATGAAAATGATTCAGGTTATACGAGCTTGCAATCAAAAATGTTGATGCAGTTTTCAAAATAATTCGGTGCATTGAATAATATTTTAGTGTGGTTCTCTTGGAACTCTGTTTCAGGTGAGAAGAAGCCACTTGAAGTTGTAGTCATCTGCTCAAACTTGTCAGAACCAGTGCCATATTGTAAAATTGACATTGGACTTCAAATCAATGGTATAATGGTATACAGTAGACACTGGTACCTATATTATACTTTTAATTAACAAGGGGCGATGTTTGTTACAAGGCGACATAGATGAACAAGACCAAATTTGATTTCTGCGCAAGACAGTTGGCAAACTTCACGTGGCTTCTTCCTATGTGAAACAGTCTATATGTCGAAACTCCTTCATAAAAGTTCTGTTGAGAAACAATTTTTTTCAGAACTTCATGCAGCGTTTCCAAGTTACCCCAATTGTGGAAGATTAATGATCACAGAGGGGCTTCGCATTATACCTGTTAAAATCCAACATATCTAAGGACAATCTTTGTACGCATTGCGGCCATACAAACAATCTTTATTCCTGTCATATTGAAACAAATTCAGATGGAAAAGGGAATTGAGAAAACAAAATTAGTCCAATAACTGAAGGGGCAAACCTTTCAATATATTTATCCAATAATTTTTTTTGGCTTGATTTGTAGGTCTTGATAGGTACTTCAAAGGGAGAAAAAGTTCTCCAAGATTGCGCCTTGGCTAAGGGTCCAAAATGGCCCCTAAGCGCCCCAAAAAACGGTTTCCCACCATTATCTCCCGAAATATGCAATTTGGAAAATTTTTGTTCTGGTAAAAAGTGAAGGTCGTTAAATTATCTACAAAAATGGTCCCACTCATTTTTTTTCCAGAATGCAATAGTTTTCGAGATAATCGCATCCAAACGTCCCCTCGCTTACGCAGCTGCACTACCTCTATAAATGCTACCGTCTATAAAATTAACTTGTAAACCGGCGGACAAATCTCGGTCAAAAATCAATATTTTCCGATGATTCAAAGTCCATTGTAATGGGAATATCTGTAGGTATCAATATGTGTACCTTAAACCCCGTTCTCGCCCGTCGAGGACATTGCAAAAAGTGGCCAATGTTATTTTTCCCCAATATTTTGGCCTCTTCCATTAAATCATTGACATTTTATTTATTTTAAAAGGTTTATTATCCCTTGTTTTTCTAAATGGGGTCTGGGGAGGTTCTGAATGTTCCTAGAAATTTTTTTTCAGTATATTTGTGGCGTTTCAATGAAAAGTTCATTTATTTATTTGCATTTTTCAGTCGTTTTCGGAGTTCTCACAAATCTTGTAAGCAAGCGAAAATAAAGAAATAATGTATTGTTAATAAATGCACACCATTTGAAAGCTTACTATGTCTACTCTCTGAACCAATATTTTTATTCGGAATACAATGCACTCATTTTCCAGGAACCGGAAAAATTTGAAAGATTTGTGAGAACTCCGAAAACGACTGAAAAATGCAAATGAATAAATAACTTTTAATGGCGGGAAACCGTTTATGGGGGGCTTAGGGGCCATTTTGGACCCTTAGCCAAGGCGCAATCTTGGAGAACTTTTTCTCCCTTTGAAGTACCTGTCAAGACCTACAAATCAAGCCAAAAAAACTATTGGACAAATATATTGATAGGTTTGCCTATTTTCAGGTCTTCAGTTACTGGACTAAATGAACAAAGTGAAGTTTTTATCGGAGCAAATTTTGGTTGATCAAAGTGTGATGGAAAAACCAAATAAAAAAAGTGAGCTTGATATGAAGTGCGACAAATAAAAAAAACAGAATGTACTACTGGAGAATAGTATTATTAACCATGAAATGTGAATTAGATCGAATTTTTCGGTGAAATATCATAGACATGAAAAATTCATGTGAATACATCCTTTATTGTGAACATAAATAGATTATGCTCGAAATACCCACATACAGCAATCAATATTTATACAATTTTCATTATTAATAGTGGCGTTTCCCATCAAGCTCTCCAAACAACGGCATATTGGACCTGAATTTATCTCTAATCCATTAAATATTCACGTGAACGTTAAGTCCTTTCCCACACCGACTCGAGCATCTTATAAACTTAGTATGCATCAAGGAATTAAATCCCAATTTGCCATTTTCGAAATTACAAACTCACTTGGGAAAAGTTCATAGTTTTGAAAATGGAATCCCAGATTCATAGAATATTTATTTGATTTGATTTTCATTGTTGAAAAAAATAACTGGGTAGAGGTGTACAGGGTTATTTATTATAAATTACCCACCCCCTATTATCGTTATTATTACTTTTAGAAAAAAAAGTCACATATAAAAGATGTTAGGTTACAGCTAAATTTTTCAATATTTTATCAAAAGTTCAGTACCGTGCAAATTTAAGGGGTATATTTTCACAACTTGGAATGTTCTTTTTTTCTGATTCCAAATATCCCTACCTTGTACCGTTTTTGAGTTATGAAATGTTGTGAATCTTTGTTTTGGTAATTACCTACTGTAAATATGAAAAAGATAATTTTTTAAAGTAAGCTATGAAAATGACAACTAATATGTTTGATGAATGACATTTTTCATATAATTGTATATTATGCAACGATGATGTAATAGCCATTACATAAGAGTTGCATACGCTATTTTTTCTACTCCCGATAAATAATCAAAAACCATACATTTTATATTTTTATTGAACAAAAGGCTGGTTTCGAACCCGGAACTCATACTGTAGTCTAGTCCAAATTGAGCTCCTTATATAACCCGCTCGGCCACGAGTTCGGTCTATGAGTTTGCTTGAAATTAATGAAATATACCTATCATGCATGAGTCGAATGGAAAATGTAATCATGAATTTTTTTCTAAATGCAATGTTAGTTAGATACTTACATTTAAAAATAAAAACCGTTCATCGGGTGCTTCGTAGATAAACTTTTTTATTTGTTCAGGTGAAAATATTTTTGCTTTTTTTCCAACATATCCTTCGGACTTTCGCTTTAAAAAAGCTTGTAGTTTCTTATATTTGAAAATGTCTATATTAGGGTTTATATTTACCAACGTTTTTATTATTGAATAATGTGTCCATGTACTAGATGATTTCACAGTTTCCATCAATTCTTGGAAATAAACAATTAAAACATTTTCGGAGAATGTCGAAATCTTATTTGTATTTCTCCAGTCCATAAACCGTTGATAAAGTTTTTCGTACAGTTTCTTAGATTTTTGGGGCAAATCATTTTGAACTGCATTTTCTGCTTTAGAAGAAGAAATAAATATGGTTCTCAGTAAGAAAGTAAAAGTCAAAATATATCCCTACACAAAACAGAAAACAAATATTTATTCAAGAGAATTTATAAATAATAACTTATAAAAGATATTCGAGATGTCCACCATTATTGTTAATGCATAATTGATAACACCTTCTTATATTATTTATAATAACATTGCAGATGACTCCATTATTTTCATTTAGTTTGTTAATATCAAGTAGAATCCTTGCTTCAATCACTTGTATATTATTATTATTATTAATAATATCTTTCACCTATCTGTAAACCATTTTAATTAGTTTATCTGAAAAATCTTTATTATCAAATATATTAGTTGTCATTTTCATAACTTATTTTGATAGATTATCTTTTCATATATACCGTAATTACTGAAACTCAGATTTCCAACATTTCATAACTCAAAAACGGTACAAGGTAGGGGTAACATATCAGATATCTTCGAAATCAGAAAAAAAAACCATTCTAAAAATGTGAAAATATACAGGTTTCCTTTTAAAACAAAACTATTATTTTTTGTATCCCCTTAAATTTGTACGCTACTGAACTTTTGATAAAATATTAAGGAAATTCAGCTGTAACCAAACAACTTTTATATGAGACTTTTTTTCTAAAAGTAATAATAACGATGATAGAGGGTGGGTAATTTATAATGAATAACCCTGTACACAGTGATAGGCGGATAAATATGGCATACCTAGTATTCTCAGAAACCATAGACAAACTAGTTTTCACAATAGCCTGTGAAGGACCGCTTAGTGACAGTCCAGAGCCTGTGGCAGCGCCAGTCGCATCATCTAGGCCGCGTGGCGAGGTATAAATAGATGATTATGCCCTGAGGGCGACGTCTTACTAAGCAGATGGCCTCTGGCCCGAGGGTTTGTAAGTCGCCCGAGGGTATACACATCTGTTTATGCCTGCGGTACATACAAACTTTTTTTGTTATTGGTCCCTAATATTGAAGGTGATGAAGTGGATAAAATGGCATGCACCTTGTTCGGGTAAAATAACACACTGTCACTACGTCATTTGCCTTTTTTTCCCACATAATTTTAATATCATGCCTTTAGAACAACAGACCAACAGAAATGGGATAGAATCTCCATGGAAAAGGCTTTTGAACTGAAAAAAACTATGGAAAGGTAAGCATTCAATTTTGGGAATCTTCACAACTGAGCTTCTGGGTTAATTGCAAAGTAAACTGTGCGACCTATCTACTTCTTCCAGTATCAATTAAATAGTTAGCACAATTATTATTAATAAATGTCCAATTTCTTCTTGTTTTTTATTTTTATGTTTTCTGAATTATTAGTAGATTATTCTCTATCCGATTGATGATCACAATTCTTTTCGTCTTCTTATTCTCTATCTTTTCCGTTAAAATACAAATTACAGAATGCCAGTCCAGGTTACGACACCTTGAGACTACTGAAGGGAGTTGAAGGCGGCGGAAAAGATCCTTTAGGATACAGAGAATGCTAATTCATAAACTTAATGCAACGTTAGGAAAACAGAAACAAAAAGTAATGATCAGTCCAAAGTTAAATGTTCGTCGGGTCGTTGGTAAATTATGTGACTGAATTATATAAAAAGGAAAAAGCAGCGATGAAATATATTTATTGACTCTCTATCTTAGATGGATATTTCCTTTTATATCAATCCCCTTTTCATAAATTCCTTCTGATTATCTAATTTAGATAATACATCCAGCTAACGTTTTTTATTGATTGTGTCCATCCAAAATTTCATACGAATTTCCAGTGGTTTCTGAGATACGATCGACATTTTCGTTCAGAATCCATACAATGTATTGCTTGGGTTAATTTTTAATGAAGTATTTTCGGTCGCTATCAATCACTGTCGTGTTTTAGTGGAATTGTGACAGTGGTTCGTACAGGCGAATAATTGCTTCTGTAATGGATGAGATTTTTTTGCTTTAAAAAGTAAATTAGGTTGGTTTTTAGTCAGTTTTTAATTCAAGATTACTGAAAAATACACATGACACGAGAGTTAATATTTATGTTTTGTAAGCGAAGATTAAAAGCAATAGTCGAGGGTAGATATGGGGAAAGGGATTGGGGAGTTTATAGCATAGTACATCATAATTATAGGTTAATCGAAATATCAGAGTTGACAAGCCACATAAATTTTCTTCCGTGAGTCAGTTCAACGAGTATATTCTCTCAGAGAAGAAGTGCATAGTCATATCGAAAGAAAAAACAAGAAATAAGTAGGTACAAAATATGTCAGACTAAAAAGGTGGAAAGGAATGTAATGATTTTGATATTCTTGGACGTCCTGCCGCGTCTGGAATTTTGCAAAAAAATTGCTAAGCCGGGGAACAGGAATGTTATATTTGCATTTCCGTTTTTCCAATTTATAATGTCGCCGAAATTTTTCATAAGGTTATGTACACGTCTGTTTACCATCATATACTCAGCATCAGTGAAAGAGCCAAATATACCTAATTATGGTTAAAATGTGCTTTTGTGTTAATATAAAATTATAATGATATTGTTGTTGCGAATTTTTTTGTCGTCGCACAAGTTCAATAATTAAAGGTACACCATTTGTTATTGTGGGAATGAATTATTTTGGTCCTATTATGGTGAAGGTGTGATGCCTTTTGGCTCAATATAATAATATAATATAAACATTTGAAATGAGAATTAAATTCCCTCATTCTTATTTCAACAAAACGTTCGACCATTTCATTATTATATAAATATGAATAAAAAAGGTTATTGTCAAGTTCAAGCGTGGTGCAGGACAACAACAATTATATGTTTATCTGTTTTGCTCGAACTTGACCGGTTATATATGTATATATATTAGTGTTTTGTGTGTTATTATTATAAAATTTTTTTATTTTGTTTGTGTTGAAGTATTTGTATGTTGGGCGCCAATGATTTTAAGAAATTTATTTTATGTTGATGGTATCATACACCACTTACCGGTTTTTTAGAACTCTTTGTCACTCAGGGTGAGTTCAGGTATTAAATACTTTATTTGTGTTTTTTCTTAATTCTGTTTACCTTTTTTAATTTATTTTATAACTTTAATTGTATTTGAAAACTTTCAAGGCCGGTCCTGTGTCCTTGCCCTTGAAAATGTTTGATAGTGTACTAAGTTTGACAACCTTATGAAAGAAAAAATTAGTTTCGTAATCAGTGAAATATTAATAAATTTATTCTTTTACTATTTGGTGTATTTATACAGATTTAAAAAGTAAATATGCAGACAAATTTTTTATTAAACTCTTATCTAAATGGTCTTCCACTCCTGAACATTAATACTAATGAAAATTAACAGCTAGTTCTTACACAAGTTATGCAACTCCTTTAGCACAAAATGTGTAAAAAGGATAGAATACAAATTTATCTTATGCTAGTGTTTGAAAACATCTGTTTCAACAAAATGGACGAGTCTACTACCTCAACAATGAGAGATAAATATTAGATTTTTATTATCACCACACACATGTGAGTTGATGATTCAAATTATAATTCATCAAATACCTTTTTTCTTCTACGTTTTGAAATTCTAATAATTACTTCCTTTCATGTTTCAGACCGCTCTGGGGCTGTCAGTCCTTGATTTGGATTGCTTCGCTCAGGTTCCGTCATCAGCTTGGAGAATTTTCAGTATAAATGGCCTCTAGTTTTCATTTATGGTTTATTTGAAGGGTTTATTAATTTAAGTGGATATTTACCACAGAATTTTAACAGGAACTTGTTGAAAAAGGTTAGTTACACTTGTACTATATATTTTAAGTTTTTTTACCTAACTATAACTCAAATTTTAATTATTTTAACAACATTAAAAGGAATTTTGTTTTAAATTCTGTATCTCTTTACAGCTAAGGGAACACCTTCATCCCCGTTTCTTCTCAATAACCACGTGATTCTTTTTTTTCTAAATCAACAACCATGTGTCTCTTAGTTTCAAGTTTTTTTTTATATCAGCTGACCAATCAAATTCATTTAATAATTTTTAATATCTTTAAATACTTCATTGTTGTTTTTATCGTTTAATTTCAAAATTTTTAAAAATTATTTGACATTTGTTTTTATTTTTGTTACTAAGGTCTTATTTTCCGTTCGAGTTGACAAATCTAAGTTCACTCTTAGTTTACTATGTTCATAGATATACTCTTTCTATTTTTATGTCAGATTTTATAACCTAACTAATAAATTTTTTATTTTTCAGGTTATGTCTTTTTAGATTAATATTTGCCAAGAAACCTTTTATAAAGCTTTTGAAGACTCTGAAATTATATGAAAAGGATTTTAATAAATTAGAAAGAAGTTATCAAGATTTCTGTTTAAAGTTCGGATTAAAGTTCAAATATATTTCAGGTGATTTGTTTATCTTTATTTTGTTAAGTTTAATTCAAATTTTAGTTTATTTTATATTAGTTACATTATAAATTTCAAACTGTCTTCTCCAGTTTGATCTATTTTTGTTTATTGATAAGAGAAATTTCCCTTTAGAATAGTTTTTATTTTTGAAATTTTATATTGAAATAACCCTTGTTAGGTGTATGTGATGTATGATACTATTTTCCATATCAATATATATATATATACAGGGTGGGGCAAACTTCTGACATCGGAGGATTACATCGTTGTGGTGATAGATAGAACTTTATAGTTTTGTGTGAGCTTATACAGTTACTGAGGGCACATTTTGAAAATACTTTCGATTCTACAGGGTGTTCCAAAACCACGTAGCAGCACAAACTTACATTTTTTTAAATGGAACGTACTATATTTTGTTTAAGAATCGAAAAGATCTCACCGAGAGCGTTACAAAAATATAGCACTCTAATATATTATAAGGTTGTTTTACAAAGATATGGCCAATTATTAGCGAAAAAGACCTCCTCTTTAACTCTCTGCAGAACAGTAAATTAAAATAAATCAACAGGTCTTTGTGTTCGAATGTCATACACACATCATTGGCTGTGCTCAGTATTAATTACTTTTTTTATCGGTGGCTTCTTTAATACAGGGTGAAACAAAACGCAAATCAAGCAATATCTCAAAATTTTTAAATGAATCACCCTATAAGTCTTTTTACAATTTGTTAGTACAATTAATAAACTTTCAAACGATGTAGTAAAGTTAGGGCATTAGTTAATGGAAAATCGTAGATATTTTATGATAATGGTCAAAAACAAGTATTTTACATACACAAATTAAATGGTATTAAATTTTTAAATCTTGTAAATTTTAACATTTCTAAGGCATATATTTTAATCGTAATTTTGGATGCATCTACAATATCTAATCAATGAAATAAAATGTTTGCTAATACCGTAGGTCTACCTGGAACTACCAAAAATTTCATATTTATTCATGTTTCACGTTCAAGAATTGTTATTATAGGCTTGTTTGAGAATGGGCGAAACAAAATCAAGCCATATTTTGATTATATCAAATGGGCTACTATCAAAATAGTATCTACTAATAAATGTCAAAGAAATATTGCTGTATTCTTCGTTTGTGTTTAGGAAGTTGATTCAAACACAATAGTTAACTTGTGGTTCCAACAAGATGGAGCATCTGTGTACCAGAAATTTTACCGAAAGGTGGATAGGACGTGGTGGACCAATTTCGTGGCCTCCTCGATCTCCAGATCTCACACCGATGGATTTCTTTTTATGGGGATACATCAAGCAACTTGTGTATCAAACGTAACGCATTTTCCACAATAACTCCAGCTATGTTGGAAAGAGTAAGATCCTCGTTTTTGAAAAGAATTGTATGGAAGTAAATCATCGCCATTTTGAACACTTAGCATAAACTACTATACTTTTTATAGTATGTCAATGTTCATTTATGTAAATGTGAGTGTTCTTATAATGTTGGTTTTCATAATTGTTAGTTTTTCAAAAATAGAAAAAGTTGGAAAATGAATTACAAGCTTGCATTTTACATAACTAAGATATACTGTTTGTGGTGACTTGAGTAATTATTTCGTAAAGACTACAAACTGCTTTTATATTCATCAGTACCTACTATAATGACATTAGCCTACTTACAGTAAACAAAAATATTTCTTCCAACATAATTCCTTCTTTCCTTCCTCTAATGGTAAGAGTAGAAGTCAAAGATATTTTAGATGCATCCAAAATTACGATTAGAATTTATGCCTTAGAAATGTTAAAATTCGCAAGATGTTGCATGTAAAAATTTAATACCATTTAATTTGTGTACTTATGTGAAATACTTGTTTTTGACCATTATCATAAAATATCTACGATTTTCCATTAACTAATGCCCTAACTTTACTACATCGTTTGCAAGTTTATTAATTGTACTAACAAATTGTAAAAAGACTTATAGGGTGATTCATTTAAAATTTTTGAGATATTGCTTGATTTGCGTTTTGTTTCACCCTGTATTAAAGAAGCCACATATGAAAAAAGTAATTAATACTAAGCACAGCCAATGATGTGTGTATGACATTTGAACACAAAGAATTGTTGATTTATTTTAATTTACTGTTCTGCAGAGTGTTAAAGAGGAGGTCTCTTTTGCTAATAATTGGCCATATCTTTGTAAAACACCCTTATAATATATTAGAGTGCTATATTTTTGTAACGCTCTCGGTGAGATCTTTTCGATTCTTAAACAAAATATAGTACGTTCCATTTAAAAAAATGTAAGTTTGAGCTGCTACGTGGTTTTGGAACACCCTGTAGAATCGAAAGTATTTTCAAAATGTGCTCTCAGTAACTGTATTAGGTCACACAAAACTATAAAGTTATGTCTATCACCACAACGATGTAATCCTCCGATGTCAGAAGATTGCCCCACCCTGTATATATATATACAGGGTGTTTCTTAAGTAATCTAAAATATTATATGGGGCGCTTCGTTACTCAATTTTAAGACGAAAAGTTCATATAAACATGTGTGATAGGTGTTGTCGTTTATGAGATACAGGGTGTT
>CAJUYH010001993.1:0-43642 GCA_910591685.1 Galerucella tenella | reverse complement strand
CATTAAACAGCTTCACACGGCTCCATGGTGCATCTTAGTATAAAGGTGAGTTGATATCAATCGTCCTATTTTGAGCTCTAGTTCACACTGTATGACTAATTATATGTTGTTCTGGGACACCCTGTATACAGACATCACAACAGTAGAAACATTTGCACATGTTCAAGTTTGCATTTATCGGACACCCTGTATATTAGAACATAGTTTTCATTTTTGCACTGCACTGTTTGGAACCGGCGGTGTAGTAATGAACAGACTAGAGTTTTTCCCAACATCAAACCGCTATGGCGTTGGGAAAATAAACTATATTGTGTACATAGCTTTCATTACTCTCTACAACTTTTATTCAAGACATTTTTTCTAGTAATAATTGATATATGTGCCTGAGAAACAGTCTCCGAAATTTGTATAAATTCAATATTTTAGGTCAGCCGCAACAACCCACTTAGTAATCTGATTGCTTTATGTTTTACAGAAAAAAGTTGACTTCAGGTATAGTGAAGTAGAAAAATATACCCATTCGAAAATTAACATTCACATTGAGTAGTAGTTTTACTTCATATCGCTAGTGTTTTATTTTGAGTGAATTGTAGAATGGAAATATAATTTTTCATTTAATAACTAACATCCTGGGCACTGTCAACAATGGTATCAGAAAATTGAAACTACAAAAATGAGAAAAAAACATTACTTTCAATATTAAAAGCTTTCGATAAACAGAAGTGAAGTCGGCAACACTGCCAGGATGCCACTGTGCAAGAAAAATACATATACGGATGCCAAACGATACCGTTCTTCGATATGTATACTGAAGGATGTCACAGTGTACGTCATATGTATAATAAATATATAAGTGCGCTACTATAACGCCGCGTACGGAGAACCTGTGAACCTTGGTGTATAGGTTTATACAAAAAACGACCAAAGTGACGTCCTGCTGATTTCATCAGTAATAGATTCCCAAGCATTCACTGAACCATTTGCGATATGTTTGAGCTCGATGCACTGTGACGTCCGTATATCGGATGCCATAGTGCCGCGGACGCCACAGCTGCCGCGATTTTAACATGGGCGGATGCCACTTCACGCCGTGAATGTATATATATATATATATATATATATATATATATATATATATATATATATATATATGTATATATATATACTAATATACTTCCAGTATTGATCAGAAGACCATTTCCGAGATTTGTGGGCGACCCACTTCTTTGTTTCCCATCTTGTTATGGTCTTTGCAACGCTGCAGAAGGGTTCCAGCCCAACGAATGGCTTTTATGAGCCTTGTTTGGCCATTTCATCCGCTTTTTCGTTGCACTCGTGACCTTCGTGCCCCGGTACCCAGGCTACCGTAACATTGCTAAGCTCACCCAGTGTGCTTAGGGCCCGCACACACTCCCATACTTTAGAACTGACCTCTACGGAGAAGAGTGCCTTTACCGCTGCTTGGCTGTCTGTGAAGATGGCAATTGAACGATATGTTCTCTTCTGCCTTTCAATTTCTTCCACTCAGTGGTGAATTGCCATCATTTCCGCCTGGAAAATTGTGACATTCCTTTATAGGCTTACTGGGAAGACTATCCCTTGCTTTAGCTCTACTATAGCGGCTCCTACGCCATCCAACGTCTTTGACCCGTCTGTATACCAAAAAACATCCGCGTGTATGGGTACACCTTTTTTCCAGTCTTCCCTGTTTGGTATATTTACTTTGAACTTATTATCGAAGCTATATCTCGTAGCTATTGCATCGATGGGAGAGAGACTACATTGGGAATATTGGCAAGTGATCTACTGTAAAAATGGCACAAATCTTTAGGGGACTGTCTGAAAAATCATCAAAAACTGTTCATTTTCCAACTGTATTTGATGCGCATAATTTTCTGCTACTCAATAACATCTCTGTTATTGATTATGGATCTACAAGTCATGCAGAGCTGTTCATCAGGATTTTTGTGTGTTGAGACACACTGTATGAAAGCTAGTTCTCCCAAATGAATTATTGATTTATTCAACTGAACAGCAACAAATTACAAGGAAAGGAAAAAGTTCAAATTCCACATTCACAAAGTTGCAATTGGAATAGAGTAGAAACACTCGGTATAATGATAAAAACTTGCATCAAATATATCAAAAGAATGTTTTTCTTGCGTAATTTATCCTACTTATCGATACTTTGAACAAATGTATCAATTAGTTCTGAGTCAAATAAAAAATTTCTTCCGTATTTCCAAATATTTAATCATATTTAACCAATTTTCAGATGGAATGTGTATTCCTCATACAAAAAAATATACTCCCCACATTTTTCCACAGATCGGTGTAATTCAAATATCAAACAAGCATAGAAACAACGTAAATTGTTTCTGGAAATGATATAAAAACATGGAATTACCATTTTAATTTGTCAAACTGTACGTTATTTCAGACTTCCACGCAAAAAGGGAATGAAAAAATATCAAAATAGAACACAATTTCAAAGTTCGCTTCGGTTTTATAATCTCCGATACGGCCACAAATATTTGGATTCTCGATTACTACATTGATCAACAAATTTACCAAACTGAAAATAATTGTTTTCCATCTAAATCCCATCCTACCGATTCTCGCGTAGATTATACTATCAGATAACGACAAAATCGCACAGCCATTCAAGATTTATGTAGCAGGTTCAGCGATTTATGTACGATGTAGCGTATTGTAAGTAATTTCATCTATTTCTCACTCCTCCAAATCATATAAAAATTGTCAATTCAAAAAACGTACAATGGACTATAGGTACTTCAAGAATAGTCTTGATAGCCTTCACTAAGAAAAGAAAACTCAACCTTAAAACAATAAAACTTGATAGGAACGAGATTGAATAGAGACAAGAAGTCAAGTATTTAGGTTTAACTCCAGACAGTAAACTCATAAGGAACAAACACGAAAAGAAGATTACATACAAGGCAAAAATGGCTCTAATGGTGTGCAGAAAGCTGGCAGGAAAAAACTAAGGTTGTAACCCAAAAATCCTAAGCTGGATGTACACTGCCATAGTGAGACCAATCATCACTTATGGAGCCATTGCGTGGAGTAGTAGAACTGGCCTATTGACGACGAGAAAAAACCTCTCCAAAATTCAAAGACTAGCCTGTATATGCATTGCAGGAGCAATGAAAACATGCCCAACGGCAGCCATGGAAGTGATTCTCAACCTCACCCCACTACATATGGTGGTGGAAAGCGTTGCTGAAAGAACAAGATACAGACTAAGTAGAGAGGAAACCATTAAAAAAAACCACCTCCCCACTTCTGAGAAATCAGACAACCTGGGACATGCCACAAAACGGTATGATGGAAAAGTGTAACTTTTCAAAGAAATTCGTTACGGAATTAAGCAACAAGGAAGAATGGGATCCAAATACCATTACCAGACATGGAAAGGATGCTATTCAATGGTACACAGACGGCTCAAAAGCAATAGAAGGAACTGGGATAGGAGTGTTCGGGCCAGGAACCAAACACTCTGAAACCTTGGTAAACACCCCAATTTCAAGCGGAAATTCACGCCATAAGAAAGTGCGCCCAGTTCAATATTGATAAAGGATAGAGAAGACAAAGGATTATCATAATGTCGGATAGTCAAGCAGCCATTAAAGCACTGAGCTCATGTATAATCAGTTCCAAAATGGTGTGGGAATGCCTGGACAAACTCAATGAACTAGGCGAGAACAATATAGTCACTTCACTATGGATTCCAGGACACACTGGAATATAAGGAAATGAAATAGCAGATGAACTAGCAAAGGGGGGACTGAAATACCTTTCTGGGGGCCTGAACCATTTCGCGGAATCAGCCTCAATGTAATATTGAAAGAAATAGGAAAGCCGAGAAAAAGAGAAGATCTCACCATTGGAAAGATCTTATCTTAGTGCTTATACAATCAAAGACTCTTCTGGGTGACTACAAGCTGTTGGGATCAAATGAATGCATAAGTCAAAGTAAAACTGCGCTAAGAGTTTCAACAGGGATCCTAACGGGACATTGTCGCCTGAATGGGCACCTGAAAAAGCTCGAAATAGTGGAGGAAGAAAAATGCAGATTTTGTGGAATGGAAGAATAAACCTTTATCCACATACTTTCCAACTGCACAGCACTCCAGAATCCTAGAGCTCAGCACCTAGGAGAATACTGGATAGAAGAGGAACATTTACCTAAGTTGAAGCCTTGCAGACATCCTAAAATTCCTCCGGGAAATAGGACTAAAGGAACTACTAGTTTCTGAGACTCTCCTCAGAAACTGAGTAGAAATAAGGGGGCACAATAGATCTTTTAGGTCCTGAATGTCACCCCAAAATACATACATACACACATACATACATACTTCAAGAATCAAGAACAAAGGGCAATATAAAAAAACCCAATAATCTATATAGATTGGGCAAGAAAAACTGATAGGACATAAATAACACACCCACCACTTGAAAAAGAAAAGCTTACAATGGTCTGAGTTTAAAACCTCAACTTAAAACAAATCATTATTAAAAAGTGTTCCATAAAATATGAACTCTAAACATTTGTTGATAGTAACCCAGTTTTTTCAATTCTTCACGACCATGGACGAATGTTTTGAGTGTATATAAAATGTGTCTCTTCGTTAACGAACTATCGACCTCTCAATCGTCAGATCAACACCAATTACAGCATATTTAAATTTACCTGGAGAGATATTATCCGTTCAGAATATCAGATCGCACAATCCTAGAATAGTTCAATGAAGCATTTTAGTGGTGATTGTCTCCAGTCCAGGATTAAGCTCTCAGAACTTCTGGACGGATGATATCTACCCTGTACTGATAAGACACAAACTCGCCGAAGCCAGTTTACAAGTGATATCCCTTCCAATTACAAACCAGAATATCTCGTGCAAATATCACAACCCCGTTGAACTTAGAAAGAAGTGTAATTCAATGTCTGCCGTGACATATATCCAGAGAAGTAGGTGTAGCTTCTCAGTGTCTGCTCTTTGAAAAGTATAGTTATCTAATTCCGCTATCAGATGTACGACACTTTAAGTCACTCCTTGACGTTAGGAAACGTCACATTTTTCATAACCTCCATATATCAGTTATGAAAAGTAGTTATGTGAAAACTTCACGTAACTGTTTGATTTCCAAAGAATTAGATATTTACGTAATTAGTTATGAAAAGAGCGATATTGTTCAACAAGCGTAATATTTGCCAAAACGAGCGCTAGCGAGTTCTGCAAATTACGCGTGTTGAACAATGTCGCTCTCTTCATAACGTGTTTACGTACAACGTTTTATCTAATCCCGCGCTTTTATAATATTCAATAAAATCTTCAATTACAATGATAATATTGAAGTGGAATCAAATGGTGTTAGAAGTATTGTTACTATGATGTATTCACCCAGAAAATTGACTTACTTTAAAGTTTTCAATGTTTATAAATCTCAAAATACTATTAAAATAATGGGTTAATTGTACAGTTTAAATAATGAAATAATTGTCAGTTTTGACAGTACCTACCTAATTAATAAATTATTCTTTGAAACTCATGTGTTATCTCTATGTTGAAACATAAACAGTTACGTAAAGTTTTTACATAACTAGTTTTCATAACTGATATATGAAGGTTATGAAAAATGTGACGTTACCTAACGTCAAGGAGTGACGTAAAGTGTCACATTTGATAGCGGAATTAGATAAAATAATTTATTAATCAGGTACTGTCAAAACTGACAATTATTTTATCATATACTGACAATGGGCCTTTTCAGTAGATGCTTAAATCTCAAAACAAATATTTTATTTGAAAGCTTACTAATAATTTTTCACTTTGTGCAGCTTTGATTCGAATATAAATGTCACAAAGCTGAATAAAAAGTTAAACAAATATTAGGGTAATTTGAACACGCGTTTGACCTTGGGGGCAAATGACGTCATAAGGTCTGGAGTTATGTTGGCAATACTCGTCAGAATGGCTGGCTGCTACAGCTACGGCCGAGGCCAAAATATCCAACGAATAAGCAAATGTTTCTCGTTTTGGTCAACTTATTTTGAGCTTTTGCTTTCTCGAACCATGATTTTCGTCTGTTTTCATCTTGAGGAACGTAAATGAATAGGTACTTTGCTTGGGAAAGTTATTGTTATTTTAACAAAAACAAATAATCCAAAATGAAAGAGAATATCAATATCAATTTCGAGGTTACATGAGACGTCAAAATCAAAAACCAGGGAAGCAAACTTTACAAATCCTATGGAAATAACGGTCTGTCGTTTTCAAGGTCGTAGGCTCTTTGACGTCACGAAGGATGGAGGAGTGATGTCACGTTCAAACCGCGCGCTGCTTTCCGTACTTTTGATAATTATTTTAGGATATAAATGAAGCTCCAAAAAAAATAAAAAAATGAGGGAACATTTTTTCATAAAATACTTTAATTTAAACCAATAAAAAAAATTACTGAAAAGGCCCATTACCCATGGTGGTGAAAGAGAGAGGAGGGAAGGTAAGTGTGGTAGTGATTTAACTAACTTTCGACGGAAGTCGCCATATTGAGGAGCCACATTAGTGACATTAGTCATTAATTCTTGTGTCAACATAGATAACTTTTTTTTTCTCAGGAGCCTGCCCTTCGCCGGTACCACCTCAGCCTCCTGGGCTTATTGTGGATACTCCTAGTGTTCTGACTAAAACCTATTCAGCCATTCCGTTCCCTGTATTAACTCATACAGGTTCTTTGCTGGTTGGTTGTAGAATTCTTCTGGAGTCATTTGGGGTCAACTATACAGTTTCTGCCTTCTGTGGTCCAGCGACTCACAGTTGCATAGTATATGCAGAGCTGTTTCGGTATCCTTTTTGCATCTTCTGCATGTAAGGTCTCCGTTGTACAGCCCTATTTTGTTTAGGTGCTCATTTGTGGGAAAATGTACCGTAAGTAGCCCCGTTATGGTGAGTAGTTTGTTTCTGCTCAATGAGAGCAGTTCTTTCGCCACTTTTCCTGATGGTTCTTTTATGAATTTATTCCCATGTATTTGCCTGGGCGTATTCTTCCAGTGTTTATTGTGTTGTTCTTTCAACCACCCTTTTAACCATGACCTCGTTAAGCATCTGGGGATGCCCACAGCAGGTTCGGGTCCGTTCATTAGAGTTGACGATCCTACTCTTGCGAGTTCGTCAGCTTTTTCATTGCCTGCGATTCCTTTATGGCCTGGGACCCACTCCAGTGTCACACTGATCTTTGGCCACCATACCAGAGATGCATATGTGATCCTGGGAATGACCACCATTTTGTACAGCCAGTGTACCATGCTGGGTCTAAGTCCCCATTTAGTGCCATAAGTGCGTCTGGCAACCATGAAGGCCACCTCTGCTTTCTTGATCACGTGCTGGAGGTGTCGGTTCCAAGTTGAGCCTGGGTCTAGGATAACCCCAAGATATTTTACTTCATCCGACAATCGTATTGGTTAACCTTGAAGCGTCAGAGGGCCACATCCTTCCCTTTTCCTTCTTCTGGTGAACGCAATTATTTGTAATTTCGAAGGACTAATAAGTAGCCCTTCTTTCACAGTCCAGCCTGTTACTACATTTAAAGCCATCTGGAGTCTGTCTCTGGTTGTACTGTTGAATTTACCTTGGGATAGAATTACCAGGTCGTCTGCATATCCTTTGGTATTAAATCCGTCTCTGTGTAGGGTTCTGATGAGCCCGTCCATGACCAGGTTCCAGAGCAGCGGGGATAGTACTCCCCCCTGCGTACAACCCCTGGTTGCACGTACGGTCATTGTCTCCCCCATCAGAGTTGATTCTATGAGCCTGCTTCTGAGTATGCAGTCTATCCACCTGCAGCTCATGGCATCGATCCCAGAATTCCTCGTCGCCTTAGCTATAGATTCATAGGAGGTGTTGTCAAAAGCTCCTTCTATACCCAGAAAGGCTGCGAGCAATACCTCTTTGTTTTCCAGCACGTATTCAGCCCTTTTTATGAGTTGATGTAATGCTGTTTCGGTTGATTTTCCCTCTCTGTATGCATATTGATCTCGGTGTATTGGTCTAGTAGCCAGTATACCGTCTCTGATATGTCTGTCAAGAAGTTTCTCAAGAGTCTTTAGCAGAAATGACATTAGACTGATTGGTCTCAGAGCTTTAGCCGTGTCCTGTCCAGATTTTCCAGGTTTTGGTATATATGTAGCTCTGATGCGTTGCCAGGTTCTTGGAATATGTCCTAGAGCTAGACTAGCTCTGAGCAATTCATTTACCCTCTAGTGCAGTGTGTTGCCTCCTTTTTGGAGTAGGATAGGATAAATCCCGTCTGGTCCCGGTGATTTATATGGTTTGAAGCTGTTAATAGCCCATTTTGTCTTTTCCGTATCTACCACTGCCTTCGCTGTTCGCCAGTCTATCTTGGATGCCCATCTTGGATGCCCATCGTGGTCGATCCAGTTATGTCGCTGGAGAGTTCTGCGGTGGCGTGGTAGATATTGATTCAGGGAAGTGTACCTTAAGTAGCTCTTCAATGGTTTCTTTCCCATTTCCCGTGTATTGTCCGTTATCATTTTGATAACGTGTATGGTCTGATTTGGGTCCTTGAAGAGAATCTTCTGCAGTCTGGCACACTCGTGAGTTTGTTCTATCTCCTCACAATGCCTCCTCCAGGAGTCTCTCTTGACTTTCCTTACCAGTTTGTTGTATTCAGTTAGGGCCCTCTTATAATCCGTCCATTATTCTGAATTTTCTTTAGTTCTATTAAACTTCTTTCTCAACTGTCTCCGTTCTTCGGAAAGTTCATTTGTCCACCAGGGCACATTCCTGTTGGATTTCTTCCTCACCGTTGGGCAGTTGTTTTCAAACGCTGAGATAATTGCTTCCTGTGTTAGGTCTGCTGCTATCTCTAGGTCTGTTGTGTTCTTAATATACTTACTGAAATGTGTCAAATTGAAAAGCTACATAGAAAAAATATTGATTTTCAGTATTAGAAAGGTTATTTATGAGTATTAGTATAAATTTAAGTTGATATTGAGTTGTACAATAGTGTTTGGATATATACTACCTTAAAATATTTATAATTGAATAATTTAATGTACGCCTCTGGTTTGTTTATGTTTTAACGAAAGTCGGCCATATTGAGAAGCCACTTTGGTCGATGATTCTTTATACTGTTATGTTCTCTCCTCTTTTTTTCACCTCCATGCAATTACCTCATTATTTTTATTCAATAGTATTTCAAGATTTATAAGCATTGAAAACAACATTATTAAGGAGGGCTTGCATAAATTCGACGCTAAAAGTTCACTTAATCTTTCTCTCACTTTATGTACCTGCTTGTAGACCCTTGAAATCGACGCTAGGTTCCTCTGCTAATCCTTCTACCAGTATTATTTTGTATAAAAATATCAGAAAATAAGAAATAGAAAACTAAAAAAAAAAACAAGAAAACCCAGTCCCAAACCCGGTTGATCAAAGTGTAACTATGTATAAAAATATCAGAAAATGAGAAATAGAAAACCAAAAAAAAAAACAAGAAAACCCAGGCCCAAGTCCGGTTGATCAAAGTATGAAAATATCAGTATATAGTTTTGTATACCCAGGAGATTATCTTTAACATATTTCCTGCTTGAAATTACCTATCAATTCAAAATTATTTGAATAAAAATGCCATTAGTTTGAAATTCGCGCTCAACCAAAAATTACTGATGACATAACGAGTACGTTCATAATAATATATCGAAAACTGACAGTGTACTTGTCAGTCAGACTGCTTCTCGTGATGCGTTTGTGAGTTATTTTTAATTTTTGTCTTAAATTTGGCTAGTAGTAGAAAAAATTGTATATACACCATGGTGGTGAAGACATTTATAAACCCCGCATCATATTTCGCTCGGGCCGAAGCCCCTCGTAAAATTATTTTGGTGCTCGGCCAATAATAATATCCTTGGTTTATACCTTGGTATATAATTACAATTATTATTAATATAGAGACACAACAAATCATTTTCATACAAAATAACACTCTTGTAAAGGTATACTTAAGGACCGGAAGCATGTTTTTGATTGATCTGAGACTCCATATTGAATTTTATTTGACAGGTCGCTGTTTATCAACAATGAATATATGCGTCTTACAGTGTAGCCATAAACACAAAGTAGAATAAATGTTAAACAAAAATTAAAGTACCTAGAGTGAATTTCCTTCCTAATCTGGGTTAATATTCATATGTTCACAAAAGCTTAGCCTCAATACGGCTTCCTACTTCGGTTATTAAGAAGGTTGTGTATTAGTGACTAGCTACAATATTCAACGTACTCTTGTGTAGAATAATTCTCTCAAAGTAGCTTATTGCCCTCACCGGGACAGTTTATCCTTCAATGTGTAATTAGAGTTTGGGACAGCGTTCGTTTCAAAAAAGGAACTTTAAAAAATGGTGAATGCAATGTTGATATAACGATATTCAGCATAAGCGGAATTATTAACATTTGGAATAATGCATGATATCCTGAATTTATGATATCCCAAGGGACCATCCTGCTTTTCACTGAGTTCCATTTTATTAAATTATTTGTCGAACGGACTGGCAAAAACAATTTTTCGCCACTGAAAATGCCCATAGTTATTGTGAATAGCAGTTTGTGTGCTCGAAAGTATTCAGATAAATAATCATTTTTCAATCACTCCAAAACCTGTTGTCAAAACCTACACTTTTGCAATTAGAAACACAACTGAAATCGCCATAAAAGTATCAGAAGTTTTTTAGTGAACAATTTGCTGAATTTTGTTGTATAAGACTATATCCCTCGTCTCAATTTCCATCAATTACAAACGATCAATTTTGAATTACAAATGGTTTCTAGATGGAAAAACTGTTTGACAGCACCTGTCAGCAGTTGGCTGGTCCTGAACAAGAAGAACCATACCTTTTATCTAGTCCGTCTTTTTAAAATTCTGAGAGCAGACCTCGGGAAGAAAAAATGTAGAGGAGGGATGGAGGGTGTTACAAATAAATTTAGGGAAATGCAGAGTAGCACATGATGTTCTAGATGAGGTAATTTTGACATAACAGCGTGTGATGAATGGCTGGGGGAAAGAGTGAGTAGTTGGAGGGTACTGGAGGATGAGGAAAGCTTGAGTTTACATAGGTATGTGGAGACGACTATAAGAAGAGGGAGAAAGGAATTGGAGGAAGAGTGGAGATGGAAGTGGACGAAGGCCGAGGCAGAAATAATGAGGAAGAAAGTAAGGGAAGAGATAGGAAGGGGTCTTGGGCATGATGTAGAGAAACTTTATGATGTGATACAGGGCTGCAGGAGAAAAGGAAAAAGGGGTAATAGGCGCAAGTGGAGGGCTAATTACTGGTGGAATGAGGAAATAGAGAGTCTGTGGAGAAAGTGTAAGAAGGAACGAAGACGAATGTTGAGGGGAAAAGTAGGGATGGAGGGAAAAGGTGGATATGAGGAGAAGAAGAAGGAACTGGAGTGCAGGGTGGAGAGGGAAAAAAGAAGAAAGTGGGAAGAGTTACTGGGGGAGTTGGAAAACAACCCATGGGGAAAGGCGTATGGTATAGCGGTGAAAAGAATGGGTGGAAATAGGAACGTGGTGCTAGAGGAAGATTGGGAAAAAGAGATTATAGAGAAATTGTTCACAGGGGTAGAAGGGGGTGTGGATGGCAGAATTCGGGAAGTCCAGAATACTAGGAAGATAGGGAAAATGAGAGGGATAAGGTCGGTAGAGAAGTGGGAAGTAGAGGAGGGGGTGAGAAATGTTAAGGTAAGGAAAGCCACAGGGATAGATGGCATGAGGGGTGATATGGTGAAGAGGCTGTTGGACGACAATGGGGAATACTTTTTGGAACTATTTAACAGGATACGGAGGGAGGAAGAGTTCCCGGAAAAGTGGAAGGTGGCCAGAGTGATCCTTGTGAAGAAGACGGGTAGGGATGGGAAGTGGGCGGGGGACTACAGGCTCATCAGCCTGCTGTGTGGATTGGGTAAATTGATGGAGGGGATAATAAAGGTTAGGATTGAGGAGGAAGTTGATAGGAATGGGGGTTTTAGGGAAAACTAACATGGGTTTGTAGAAGGGAAGTCATGCATCTCAGCGCTGGGCAGGGTGGTGGACTTGGTGCAAAGGGCTAGGCAGGGTAACGGTAGGAAGAAGAAATTGGCCCTGTTTGTGTTCTTCGACGTAGGGAACGCGTTCAACAGTGTCAGTAAACGGGCGGTGTTGAGCGCGTTGACAAAGCTCGGAGTAGGGGAGGGGTTAGTTAGTCTAGTAGAGGACTACCTGACGGGGCGTGTGATAGTGGACACTAGGGGGAGAAGGTATGGGACGGATATTGGAGTGCCCCAGGGCTCGGTTCTGGGACCAACGCTTTGGAAGTGTGTGTTTGATGAAGTTTGTGGAATAGTATGTGAAGAGGGATGTGAGATTATGGTGTATGCGGATGATGTATGTCTGGTATGTACGGCAAAGGAAGAGGTGGAGAAAGAAAGGCGGAGAGGATGTGTAGGAAGATTGTGGAGAAGATAGAGCGGTGTGGACTGGAAGTGGCTGAGGATGAGACGGTAGGGCTACTGGTGAAGGGGCGGAGCAAGGCAAGGAAGGTGGGGGTGATGGTGAAGGAAAAGAAAATTCGTATGGAGGAAGCGGTGAAGTATCTGGGGGTGTGATTGGATAGCCAATTATCCTTCAAAACCCATATGTTGAGGCTGCAGAGGAGGCAAAAGTAAGGGCAGCGTGGCTGGGAAGATTGATGGGTAATGTGAAAGGACCGGGAGAATGGAATAGGAGGATGATTGGTAGGACGGTAGAGCAGAGTATGTTGTATGGCGCGGAAGTGTGGGGTGAGAAGGCAGGGGTGAATGCGAGGGTTAGACCACTCCTGCGGGTGCAGAGAGGAATACTCTTGAGGGTGGTGAAGGCGTACAGGACAGTGGGTGGACTGGCAGCAGCAGTGCTGTCACGGTCCTATCCATTGGACTTGATGGCTAGAGCCAGACATAAACGCTGGAGGGGTGCGAGCAGAGAGGAAGTACAGGAATGGATGGATGAGGAAATGGAGAGAAGGTGGGATGAGTATGAGGGCGCGCTGAAAGGAGCGATTGGGAGCAGGAGAAATTGGGTGGACCGGAAATTTGGAGAGGTGAACTACTTCTTGACGCAGGTGCTCACAGGGCATGGGTCAAGAGTGGGTTACCTCCACAAGATTGGGAAAAGAGAAACTGGAGTGTGCGAGAGATGTGAAGTGGAGGATGATGTGGGACATGTGTTTAGATGTTGGAAGAATGAGGAAGTTTTGAAGAAGCTATAAAATAAACTGGGAGAGGCGGTGTATTGGGAAAATATGGTGGAGATTATGTTGAGGGGCGAGGAGGAATGGATGGAGATAAGTGGCGTGGTAGAGAGCATGATTAGGAAAAGGGAAGGACTCGTTATGGCATGAGAGAGGTAGGAGTGATAGAGGGAAGAAGATGATGGAGAGTGTGTGAGGGACCGCCGCCCGTCTTGACGTATGCTAGGGTAGTGATTCCAAGGCGGGAGTAACAGCGAGTTTGAGGTGGGTTTGGTTGGTAGGCATCTCCGTTGGGGATGAGTCCAACACTGTCTGGGTACTGGTTGAGGACCCAGTCGAACATAAGTTTCCCATCTCGGCCCGAAAAAAGAAAATGGTTAAGCCTTCATCTGGAATAACAGCTGATAGATTTTTCTTAAAAGTAAAACCATCATGTGACAAAGAACTATCAAGTGGATGGTACAAAACACTCCAGTAGAGAGAAATGAGCTTTCCAAATGGACTAAAGGAGCAGCAGACAGGGCAGGATTGAATACAAAAGAAATAAAAATAGCAGACCACTTTATATGGTCGACAGCAGTCAATAATCTGGCCAAAGGAGGGATGGGTACTCACAATATTTTAATTTGTAAAACAATTCACAACAACGAAAAATCGTTTACAAGTATTAGAGTTAAGTTTCCAAGTTCCATATCATATTAAATATTTTCCCAAAAAAAAATCAAGTGAACCTTCCAACCCTCACAATATGCGCCAATGATGTTAGGGGTGCAACGAAGTGTGATTTGAAAGATTTAAAGCTATTGTCAAAGCCTTCCTTACCGTTTGCGCTCCAAGTCTGCCATTGATTTCGGTTTAACTATGGCATGAGATACGGATTTCTAACAATTCAATGAAACAATTTTGAGGTTGACTGTGTTGTTGAAGTGAAAGGTAAGATAAATATTATTGGTCTCGTTCTGGTTATCAACGAGAAAGAAAATAAAAAAAGCTTAAAAAAGTATCTAATAGGAACAGGAGAAATTCAAAATGTGCTTATCGAGATCGGAGAAAATGAAAGGAAGGGGAATTTCCTTAGATGCTTAATTCTCAAAACAAATAAGTTGCTGTATCTCTGTCTCTGTAAAGTAGGAAGGGTGAGTGTAGCCTCACAGCTATCCTCCTAGGTCATCGTCCATCTTTTCCTTCCCAGGAAGGTGGACAGGTCTTTAGAAGACATCTGCTTTATATCGGCAGGTGTAGGCCAAGACTCGCACCGAACACACACTCTCTTATTGACAATAAGTCCGGACACTCGCATAAGACATGCCTGACAGTTTCATCTTCCTGTTCACACATCCTGCATAGAGGTGTGTGTCCACTAGCCCCATAGTATGGAGGTGTTTCCTTAGTTGACAGTGGCCAGTCAGAAATAATTCTGTTAAACGTAGGATTTTCCTGGTCATCGCCAAATATTTCTTCGACGCCAGCTTCCCAGGGTCGCCCAGGGTGATCCTGGGAAGACTACATCCTTTGTTTCCATCCCATCTCTCAATGGATTGAGCATGGGTGTAAGACAAATAAGTTCATGCTATGGCTCACTGATAATTTTCCACTTTACGCAGCATTGTCACAAATATCAGGGTAATTTGAGCACTGGTTGGACCTTGTGGCAAGTAACGCGATAAGATCTAGTATTATGTTGGCATTATTTGTCAGAATGGCTGGCCAATTGCTACTTCAGCCGAGGCCAAAACATCAAACGGAGAAGAGCCTCAGCTAATCAGGCAATCCAGTGACCTGTTAAATAAAATTCAATATGGCGACACTGGGCAAACAAATGTGATTTAATACATTTTAGACCGTGGATTTTGGTATACATAAGTGTTTATTTTGGAGAAAAGTGCCTTTATTATGCTTTGGTGTCTCTATACTAATAATATACAATAAAAAGTTCAGTTTTATAAAACTTTTAAGCTGGGTATATCAATTTAGGACCAACTTTTGGATGTGTACCTATATAAGAACATTATTTTGTTGTTAGTGGTTTTTAGACTATCAAGAATTATTATTTAATATTTACGGGTAAGTACACACTGACTAAAACATATACAATATTATAATGGAAGTGAAACTTTTATGAAATTGCTGGCATTAAAATTTCACTTGCTTGGATTGGAAGATATCACCTGCAGTATTTAACTTTTATGCTTACGGATTTCAGGAGTGAAACACCTACTTCAAAATGCCAACAACTTGTATTGTAGTCGGTTGTGGGATCAGTTCAAACCGACACCAAGTAAGCTTTTTTAAGGTCCCAGCTGTTTTGAAGAACACATTTTTGGTGCACAAGAATGAATTAAGTAAGAATCGTAGAGAAATGTGGTTAGCAGCAATCAATAGAGATGATTTGACAGAATCAAAAATCAAATATCAGGCTGTATATAGCAGGCATTTTGTTCAGTTTTGTTCAATAACAATATTAATAAAAACTAAGAAAAGTGATATATTCTGAATAAAAAATATTAATCAAATGAACAATATACTAAACACTAATAAAATATACTAAAATGAAGCAAAATTTACTAATAAATCTGACTAAAAAGTCTCGAGCACTGTTTATGACTTAATAAACAAAACAAAACTAACCTATTTGTCTTTTAATTGTTTGCCCTGTACGGCCATATTAGGTCACGTGATCTGGATTGCCCAATAACTTTTTTTATTGTGTATTGTGTCGGTCAATTTAATTTTCGATATTGTCGTACCTTTCAGTTATTTTTGTAGATATATTATTCGAAAAAATGGAGCCAGGATTTTCAAAGGGTAGATGATTTTAGCATAGTGGACGAGTTTTGCATGTAAAACTTAGATTGTTTACCAGTAGAAGTGAAAAATATTAAAACAAAACAGTTAGTAATAAATAACAACTTATTTTTCTGAACTTCATTTATAAATAGTCACTACAGCAAATGTTCCTGGTTCTGGTAAACTTATTTCGAACCTTTGCTTATTCGTCCCATGATTTTCGTTCGTTTTCATCTCTTGGGACGTAAACGAATATTTTGCTTCGGCAATTTATATTGTTTTCCCCGAAAGTTGGTATAAAAAGAATGCTTTGAACATTTTGGGAACATTAAATTGAATCAAAAAGAAATATTCCAAACAAAAGCAATAACAAAGAGAATATCAATATCGATTTCGAGGTTAAGTGAGATGTCAAAATCCAAAAACCAGAGAAGCAAACATTACAAATAACGGTCTGTACTTTTCAAGGTCGTAGGCTGACGTTACGAAGGAGGGAAGAGTGAGATCACGCTCGCGCTTGCTTTCCGACTTTTTTATAATTTTATCAGTATGAAAATTTAATTCTAACAATTTATTTACGGCAATAATAAACTCGTAGACAGTATTAACGCATTTGTGAGTACTTTGACTATTACTTCTGTATGTCTTTCTGTCTGGAATGCCTCTAGCGGCTGAAGTACCTCTTCGCAGACAGCTACTTTACGAACAGGCGCATTGTTCTGGTGCAAGATCCACGACTTAGACCTATGTTAACGTATGGAGCAATTGCATGGGGATCGAAGGTTCTACAAGCAACTGCCATCCAAAAATTATATTGAATACAGCAATTTTCTTGTTTAAACATCACAGGAGCCATGAGAACAACACCAACCGCGACAATGGAACTAATTACTGGTCCGACCCCTTTGGACCTGTACGTCAAGGAGGTTGCGTTAATGGCCATGGTACGATTGCGAACGGCTGGTGTAAACCCCGAAGTAGTAGTGGGCCAATTGAGGTTGAGCCTATGGTAATAAGCGCTTACTGAGCTACCTCTGCTGCAGGCAGCCAAAGATGCAATTGAACCCAGGTTTGTGTTCAATAAACCCTACAAAATATTAATAAAACACAACACAGAGCCAGATGCTATAATGCGATACGCATATATACAGATGGCTCAAAAATGAAAGAAGGCTCAAGATGTGGACTTTACTCGAGAGCACTAAGCCTAAGGATTAAGTGGGGAATGGGAAACAATACCAGCGTGGTTCAAACAGAGCTGGCTGGTATCTCAATTGCCACAAAAGAACTAACCAAAAAAGGAATTTCTGGCAAAACATAACAATCTGCACTGATAGTAGACAAGCCCCATTAGTTTTGAACAGACAACGTGTTATATCAGGGCTAGTACTAGAGTGCCACCAAAGTTTAGCTAGCGCCGCGGCAGATAACAACATTATCCTGAGGTGGGTTAAAGGGCACGACAGGAGTAAAATCGCATTGCCGATGCTTTAGCCAGGGAAGCGGCTGGACCAAAAATTTAAGGACCCAGTGACACCAACGGCCTAACGACTCCGACAACTGCGGAACTAGCCAAACGTTACACCCATGCTCAATCCCTTAAGAGATGGGATGGATCTCCTTGGGCGACCCTGGGAAGCTGGCGCCGAAGAAATATTTGACGATGATCAGAAAAAACCTACGTTCAGCAGTAGGATTTCGGACTGGCCACTGTCAACTAAAGAATCAGCTCCATACATGATGTGTGAACAGGAAGATAAAACTGTAAGGCATGTCTTATGCGCGTGTCCGTAGTTATCATCAATAAGAGAGTGTGTTTGGTAAGTATTGGCCCCATCCTGCCGGTATAAAGGAGATGTCTCCTAGTGACCTGTCCATCTTCCTGGGAAGGACAGGATGGACGATAACCTAGGAGGACAACTCCTCGAGAGGATGTACAATGGGTCACATGTGGCCTAATGGCTGTGAGCCTACACCGAACCCCCCCTACTCCACAGATACAGAAGATCCACGACTTGTTTATCCAGGTGTCCGGCCTTTCTTGTACAAATTCATTCTCGCAGAGTTGCCAAAACTTGCAAATAGTGTGTTTGGTTCACAGATAGACCCTCCGGAACCAATTCAGTCATCGTCATGGGTAATAACATGAATAACTCAAGCTTTCCAGTACATTCTTCCACTTACGACTAGTGATGCGTTAATTTTTCGGAAATTGAAATGTTAATTCACAAATGTTTTATTAACATTTCTCTCGCATTTTTCAATATCTACATACAGTGTGACAATAAATACTGCTTATTTTCGCTATGGCTCTTATAAACTGTTTTGAGAATTGCCAAGCTATAACGAACTACTAACAATGTGCTAACATAGTTATAATTTAAAGAGGTCATTGGTGATTAATGAATTGCTCGATAGCGTTCCCTCTCACACTTTGCTGATTCAACACTTTTTTGATGGTACACTTTACTCATTAACAATGCCGTGATAAGAATGGAATAAACCACCATAAAATTGGTTTCACGTTACCTACTGCCAGAATAATCGATTTGCATTCAATTTTGTTGTGCGAAACGTTAAAGGACGCAATTAAATTTATAATGCTCTCATTAAATCGCCCAGACCGGTTGACCCATTTAAATGAAAATGTCATCACAGACATGCATTGTGATTGAAAAGTTGAATTACCTTAAACACCAGATCGATTGATTATTCTACAAATAAATTATTCAAATTCAATATTATTTTCCACAGCAAAAGCTTTAAATATTCCTCAATAATTATACATTGTGTTGATGGGAAGATTTTAGGTCGAATATTTAAAGTGAATTGAAAAGCTGGAAATTTCACTGTACAATGTACATATTTATAAAAAGTCCCAAAAAACGACAAATTCAAATTATAAATTGACATTTTTCAATGTGGAAATGCGGTCACTTCCGCTTCAAACCCTTTGAATTAAAGGTACATTTAGTTTGTAATAAAATAATTAAAACGCTATCAAGACAGATTGAAGTGTACATAGCGACTCAATTATGTTTTAACTTTGTCTCGTTTCAGTCTCCTCTCTACACTTGAAAGCCATTCGTTCGTTATCTATTTTAATGCTCACGACCAAGAAGTTGCTACATAAAGGACAATATTCACTACCAAGTAACGCTGCAGGCTGCCTCCTCTATAGTTTCTGTATCACAGCAATTTATTAATTTGTGGCCACATTTTAAATAACCAGAGGCTATTTCCAGTATCTGGATGAATACGTTTCCCCCTTTTTTTTCAACGAACTTAATGAAAGAAAAAAAACATACGAGTATGAAGCAAAATTAAAAACTTGCTTATTCAACTTATTCAATAAAGTCAAGGTTTAAGTTTAAGTTATAATTACATGGGATAAAAGAGTACACGCATATTTCATATTTTGCTTGGATATTAATTTATAATAGTAAATATAATATAAAAAATTACTAATAATAGGAAATAAACCAGTTTCCATTGGAAATCACTCCCAAATTTTAAAATAAAATTCAAATTTCAATGCACTTTCCGACCACAATCCGAGGATTTCCGAACGCTACCGATGTGATGTCATATCTCTTGTGTTTACTTAAGTCAATATGGCCGGTATTGCATTAGGTTATGTGTATAGTTGTGTGTTTATATTGTATTTCAATCAACTATTAATTGTTTCATCGACGTAAAAATATCATTTATATGTTTGTTTGAGACCATTACGTGTTTGTGTGTGCTTTTTTTTATTCCTAAAGTCAACGTAAAGTGGAAAGTGGACATAAATATTCGATATTTCCGATGATATTTTGAAACTTTTGGAAGAATATGTTTTATTTACTAGTTCAGTGTTCAGTGACGATTCTTTCATATTTTGTGGGTAAAGATATGGCTAGCGAAGGTTTTGTAAAAGCACAACTGATAACTTGCATAAAGTAGACTCATTCATGCTGCTTGAATTTATGAAGTCAAACAGCTGCTTCAATGCAGAGGAAATAAGAGGAGTTAAAGCATTATCGTGAGTACGATCTAAACTATGTTTCATTTATATAATATATACCAATCATATTTCGATGTGTGGTCGTAAGAAAATGATGTTTTTATGGTTGATTCCTAGACATAAAGGTACATAACCACAAACTATTTAAGGATAAAAATTACCAGCATAGAAGTAGGTACTTACATTGAAATGGCCTTCACAAACAAAAGTAATGCCCTCTCTTAAGTGAATTTTTGCTTGGGCCACCTGGAGTTTTAATATACGTTGATTTACACACTGGAACAATGCAATATTTGGAATACAAAGTTTTTTTTCGGCTTTATCCATTTTTAAAGCTTTCAGAAACAAATTAGATCACAATAACTCAGAGCGTGATACACTAATAAGAACGTAAACAAATGACGTCACACCATGGGGCAGCCATCTTTGTGACGTAAAGCGCGTTTTGGCGGACTTTCAAATTTTATGATTTTTAAAGTCGTTTTAAAAGTTAAGTTTATATTTTTCTGAAAAAATAGGCATGCAAAGTGTTAGGAGACCTGATAAAGCGTCAATTCCCACAAATGGCAAAATTTATGCTTGTACCCTATTGGTATGGTAGATATTTTTTTCTGTAACTTATGTGAAATTTCCTCATAAATCGACCCGTAGAACTCGTCTGAGACTTGGAATCCGCTATTCGTATTTTTCAAGTTTTTCAACCCTTAAAAACTTGGGAGAAACTTTTTCAGCTCTGGAATTACACCAGTTAGCATAGCTGTATATAATTCCTTCTCTGAATTGGCTTGTTATATTTTGCTGTCAGCTGCATAAAAAATATAACGTCGTCTACTCCAGTTTGGCTTATTTTGCATTTATCTTAATTGAAATTGTCCTCTGCGTACTAGGAAGCCGTGACCATATTTGAAAAATTGCGGTTCTTCCTACGTTTGTTAAGCGGCACCTTTGAATCTGGCTTCACCTCATGGATGGATTACTACTGGTAACAGCATCTTATAGGATCATACCCAGGAAGGAGTGTGATCTGTTCTGCTAAACGATCTTTGATCAATTGTTGGTCCAGTCCAGTCCAGTCATAATCGAAATAAAATTGTTGCTAATTTCTGCTTCACGTGGCTTTCTATTCAACCAATAGTATGACTTGATACTGTGCTAACTCACTTCCTTCAATAATCTCTGTCACTAATTGCAAAGATACTTCTTGCTCACTAGGTATGATTCGCAGTTGAAGATTTGTACAGTTATTACTTCGCTAGACTATCAGAATGGAGCCAAATTTTTGGAAAGTATTCTTACTTCTATTCTATCTCCATCCGTAATATTTAACATAACTGTGAACCATACCAATAAGTTGTTTGGTAGTGGTATCCATAGATGAAAAAATACCTATAGATAGGAAAACTGACCCGTGGCGCCCTGAATTTGTACGGGTGGCGCCACCTTGAGAGTCCCGTCAGTTCTTCTAACACAAATCGGATGGTTGTGAACTTCGCTAACAGCCGAAAAAGAAGATTCCTGTAATTTTACAGTTCAATAATAACAATCAAATAGTCAAGTAAAATTAAATGAAATGTCAAAAAATGGATCATATAATACCTGAAGCAAAATTAAAGCAATAATCATCAAGTTTATATATTTTATTGAATAAAAAAACTACATATTTCAATGACAAACATGAAGGGATGAAGGAAAATAAATGTTAGTAACTCAACAACAATACTGGAAGTTCGAAGCTGTATAAAAGAATAACTACTTCTGTCACTTTTCATTTGATGAAACATGTTTTTTATAAAGATAGAGCCTACCAGGTGCACCTCACATTACAGTCTACCACAATACATATTCTCGACATTATCTCTTAAAATAAAAGTGCCACTATAAACAAGAGAAACCAACTACGAATACTCAACACACACACAAATGAGCAAAATAGTTTTTAAAAAAGAAAACTGGACAAACTCACGATACACGTCGTAAAACGTTGGTCTGCAGTTGTCAGGCTAGGATCATAGATAACACGTTAGGATGTCAGCGCTGACATATGTGGAAGAGTATGCAATAAACTTGTTCCTTTTGTGCAATGAATGAAATAATATTTTATTTAGGACCACTTAAATGTATGTAGGGATAAGACGTCGGTAAGTAATTCACTTACCGACGACTGAACGGTAAGTAAATCACTTACCGTCGTGTAAGACTTAGAAACCAGTAAACACAACCCACCGTCCTGACAACCGATGCTGTATTATATATAATCATACACCCTTCTACCGTTAGGTGTCGGGTTTACATTTAATTTTAATTTCCATATATAAACGTTTTCCATGCTCTTCTGTCTTTTGCTAATATAGCTGCTTCTTTCCATGTCTTCCCTCTTTGTTGTATTATGTTACCCACCTCTTTGTTCCATGTTTGCCTGGGTCTTCCCCTTTGTCTTTTTAGCTGTGTTTTTGCTTCGTATATTCTTCTTACTTGTCTGCTATTACTCATTCGTTGTATATGTCCCTACCAGCTCAATTGTCGTTGTTCAATAAATTTCAAGATTGGTTCAACCCCCAATTCTTCTCTTATACTTGTATTCCGAACTCTGTCCCTCCTTGTTGCTCCTATTATTCGTCTCAGGTACTTCATCTCAGCGGCTTGGATTTTACTTTTTTGTGAGTTTGACAGAGTCCATGATTCACATCCATATGTTAGTATAGGTCTATATATGGTATTAAAAACTTAAATTTTTGTTTGTTCAGAGATTTCTTTTTTATTGATAAATTTTTGGTTCATTGCATAATATACTTTTATTGTTCTATCTATTCTCTCATTTATTTCAATATCTTGTTTTCCATTTTGTGCTAAAGTTACTCCTAAGGATTTAAATTCTTTTACTTGTTCCATTGGAATATTGTCTAGTTTGATTTTGGTTTCAATATTTTGATCTCCTATTATCAATATTTTGGTTTTATGTATATTTATTCTCATTCTTTCTTCTTCCAGTGCTTGTTTCCATATATTTAAGTTTTCTTGTAGTTGTTTCTCGTTTCCTGCCACTAATACCACATCATCAGCAAAGACTCCTTCAGATATTACCACTCTTTCTTAATTTTTATAGCCCACAAACATGGCTTTGGTTTTTCTTTCACATTTCTTTATTATAGTATCCATGTGTACATTAAATAGGGTTGGACTTAGTTACTCCACCTTGTCTTAATCCCGTCTCTGTTTTGAATCCATCTGATTTTTTATTATTTTTTATTACATAGTTAGTATTTGTTTTATACATATATTGGATAACTCTATTTTGCTATCTATGTATCTTTCTTTCAGGCCTCTCCATACTTTTGTTCTAGGGATTGTGTCGAATGCCTTTTCCAGATCTACGAAAGCTAGATATATATTTTTATTTTGTGGTTGTCTTCTTTCAATTATTTGTTTGATTGTGAAAATATGATCTTGAGTGCTTCTCCCAGGTCTAAATCCACTCTGTGGTTCCGACAATTGTGTTTCTAGTATTGGTCTTAACCTGTTAATTATTATTTGTTCATAAATCTTAACTATAGTGTTCAGCAATGTTATTCCTCTGTAATTAATGCAGTTCTTTTTGTCTCCTTTCTTGTGTATAGGTGTTATTAATGCTGTCCCCCATTCTTCCGGTATTTTTTCGTTATGCCAAGCTTTATTTAAAATGTCAAGTGTTATTTGGGTACCTACTGCTCCCAAGTTTTTTATCATTTCAGCCGTGATCTTATCATGTCATGGTGCCTTTCTATTTTTTAGTACTTTTATTACCGTCTTTAGTTCGTCCATTTTAATTTCTTCATTTTCGGTTTCCTGGTGAATATTGCTGGTATTTTCGGGTAGTTCTAGGCTCTCCTCACTTTCTTGTGCTTGTTGTCCTAATAATTCTTGAAAATGTTCTTTCCATCTATTAATGATTTCTGTTTCATTTTTTAGTATTTCCTGTTTTTTATTTTTGACATAAAATTCACTTACTGATTTTTCTTTTCTAAATGATTTTAAAACTTTGTAGAATAGTTTTTGATTGCTTGAACTGTCAGTTTCCATTTTATTTCCAAAATCAGACCACATCTTTTCTTTTTCCACTGCTACTAAATCTTTAACTATTTATCTTTGTTTTTTGTAAATTTCATATTGCTCTGGAGTATTTTTTGTTAGATATTTTTTCCATTCAATTTTTTTGTTTTTAACTTCTTCTTCAATTTCATTGGTCCACCATGCTGTTTGCTTTTTTCGATTACTTGGTTTACAAATTCCACATATTTCGATAGCTGTGTTAATGATTATGTCTTTCAAGATATTCCATCCCTGTTGTGTGTTTGACTCTTTTATGTCATTTATTCTATCCTTCAGCTTTTTTTCCGTTTGTTGTTAATATCTTCTTGCTGTATTTTTGTTTCTAAGTTTATATGTTCTTATCGAAATGTGTTCTTTTGTTGCTTGTGTTTCTTTTGCTATTTTTTCTATTGCTGTATTGTTATTTTTTAGTAAATAGTGGTCGCTGTAAATTTCTGCCCCTCTCCTCACCTTTACATCTAATACGTTTTTCCTTTCTTTTCTTTGTACCAATACATAATCGATAATTGATTTTTCGTTTCTACTTGGTTGGACTCTTGTATATTTATGGATATCTGTGTGTTTATAAAATGTATTTGTAATTATTAGGTCATGTAATTGGCAAAATTCTAGAAGCCTTTTTCCATTATTGTTGCGTGTTTATTCTCCGTATTGATATATTATTGTTTTGTACTCGTTACTATTTCTCCCCACTCTACTATTGAAATCTCCGGCGATAAATATTTTACCGATGCTGTAAATAAATAAAAAAGACAAAAGAATTACTAGCAAAAAACCTGCACAGAGATAAATTTATGACTCGGCAACAAGCAGAATAATTCCTGAACCAGAAATAAGAGCGAGTTCATGAAAATATAAACAGAAATGATTCCCGAGAGCGATGTAGTGCGACATACAGCCAAAGGTCCATAATATAAAAATCCTGACTTTAAAACAGGCAGAAAAGGTTAGACGCCAGAGAATTACGGCAATACCAAAGTGGAAAGTAACATCCTCATTTAACTGTGTGTAGCTTGTGCATGGAGGGTTTTCTTCCAAAGGTATAAACCGAGCAACAGGAAGAGCCGAGAAAGTATAGATCATTAACTTTGAGTAGGGCCGTACTAGTTGAGTTTTCTTCTTAACATCACGTTCAAGAAAAAGAAAATTGCAACCGTAATAATCATTATATTTATTTTCTATTCCGCTTTGAGAACGTTTGATCAATAGCACAGTCGTGTAGTCTCAAAAAAAGGATCCAATTTACGAATGAAAGATAGATGAGGAGAACGAACTTATTCGAGAAAATTGATGAAATTGTAAATAAGTATTTTCCTCTTACTATAATCAAATAAGCATTGCCTTTGATCGTATATATGCAATAATGAAAATTAGAAAGATTAAAATTTCTAAAAATCAAGTTGGCAGTTTGTAGTTGAGGATTGCATGAACGATGCAGCTGGTTGAAAACAAGACGTGATTTGGGAAGATCAGGATTTTTCTAGGTACCAAAGAAAAGCAGATCTATTATGACAAGATTACAATATTTCACGCCAAATACTCCACTTTTGTCAATGATACCATGTTGGTTGATACAAATACAGATTTAGAAGAACTTGAAGTGAAGGTAAACAATGGCTGAATACAGGAGCAATGTCTACGCATCTTTGGCGAGCTTTGCATTCGTAATTCAGCTGGAAAGCAACGCTATCGACACGTGCTAACACATATATGTGTCTAGATGTAGCAGAAAAGCCGAAAGAACCTCGTAGGCAGTATTGAAATCATAAGTACACCTCCCGATCAGATCTAAACTGGTCTAGGACTGAATTCAAAAACTCTTCAGGACTTTTCTAGGTATCAAACGTAGTAGAAAAGTAGAAAAAAAAATCTATTATGACAAAATTCCAATATCTCACGCCAAATACTTCACTTTTGTCAATGATACCATGTTGGATGACACAAATACATATTTAGAAGAACTCGAAGTGAAAGTGAACAATGGCCAAATACAGGAGCAATTTTCACGCATCTTTGGCGAGCTTTGCATTCGTATTTTAGCTGGAAAGCAACGCTATCGACAGGTGCTTGCACAAAAACATCTAAAGGCAAAGAAGCCAAAAGAACCTCGTACTATCCAATAGGCAGTACTGAAATTATAATTAGACCTCCAGATCAGATCCAAACTGGCCTGGGACTGCCTTCAAAAAGTTTAAACCCAGACAATCCTCAATAGAGTGGCACTTGGTTGGTTTCCGAGGCACAATGGCAAAGCAAGAGTATGGAACTGCACTGATCCTGTATAATGTGAAAGAATAGGTGAATATTTTTGACAAAAATCCCAATAGAAAACGGTAGCTTAAAACGGAAAAACCTATGGGAACACTGATGTAAATGACTGAGCTCCGGAAAGTGACGGAATAGCGGGGATTAAGTAGGGGCATACTATAGTTTGGAAAGTTCATCTGAAGCTATGCGGCACTGGTAAGAGGCGAGGAAAAACATGGCGCCAATCTGTCAAACGTACAAATGGCGTACGGTACCGATTTTACCAAGTAAAACTGAAAGTACAAAGGTAACTGACAATACCAACGCCACTGGATAAATCAATATCAGTCAATTGAAGAAGTGGGAGGGAAGATCTCACGCACGCGCTTGCCAATAAGAAGTCAGCTGGTCCATACAAATCACCAATAATTATGTAATTCGGAGGGTGTGGTCATTATAGTTTTCGTACAACGCTGCCAGAGCTTCAAAAAGCCCATAACAAATTTGGAAAAGTGTTCATCTTTAAATGTTCATAAATTGAAAAAATAATGTTAATAGAATAAATCCAAGGAAACAAGTACATTATAAAATTAACGTTTAATCATATTTTTAATATTGCTGATAATAAAAAGACCCTTTTCTAATTATTATCACTACATAGTTAGCACTTCAGTTTTTTCATAGTTAAACGTGGCAATGTCGAATGTTTTTGACTGCATTCCTTTCACGGTTTCAGATGAACTTGCCAAAGTATATATAAAGGAGCGGGTAAACATACAACACGGCTCCTTCAACTGCGCATGACTCAAGAATTTGCCAAATTTGGTAGTAAGATGACAAAATTGAAATAAATATGTAAATATCAGAAATTTAAAACTGAAAAAAACAAGAAAACCCAGGCCCAAACCCGGTTGATCAAAGTGTAACTATGTTTAGAAATATCAAAGAATACGAAATAAAAAACTGAAAAAAAACAAAAAAACTCAGCACCTAACCCAATATTGAGATAAATATGTAAATATCAGAAATATAAAACAAAAAAAAACAAGAAAACCCAGGCCCAAACCCGGTTGATCAAAGTGTAACTATGTATAAAAATATCAGAAAATAAGAAATAAAAAACTAAAAAAAAACAAAAAAAAACCAGCACCTAACCGGGTTTCGAACCTACGACCTCTGAGTTGTAAGCTCAATACCCTACCAACTGCGCTAATCAGCTCACATTCAGTCACATTGAATAGAAGGTTAAAGGCTGCTTGGACGCATACGCACCTCAACTACTAAATTTAACGTGGTGGGTGGAGCCGTGTTGTATGTTCACCCGCTCCTCTATATAAACATACTGGCGATCGGCGTAAACGGTCCTTTTCGGTAGTGTTTTAGTCAACTTCGCATCATTTTATTGCAATTGCAATAAAAGTAACCGTCATCTGGCTTCGCACATATGGAATGCTTATGAAGAACTTCCTTTGTACCAAGTTTCATCTCAAACAATTTGAAAAATGACGAAAATATGAATTTTCAAGTAAAAGACTGATTTTCCGGTCTTACAATTTTACAGTTGTAGGCGATATTTTTGTAGTTTGAATCTCGCGCCTAGCACCATAGACATTTGAAGTATTCGGTGGTGAACGGGATTTTAATCTCTGTGGTCCTAGGCCGAGGGATGTATGTAAAGAAGAAGTCCCGCGCTTTTAAGGTTAAGGTTAAGAAGCGGCGTGGCATGCTTGCTAAAAGTGACTAGGTATTAAGATTATTTTAAGTCGGTTATGGTGAACTGTTTTATGTATTATTACTACAAAGAAAATACAAATATACGCTCCTTCACTTGGTGGATGTTTATGTAAATCCTGACCAACAATTATATATTCCCCATACAGTTGAGGATATTCTTGAACAGGATTTTATTGGCTGGGGATATTTTTGGACGGGGTTTATTTGGCAGGATATTTTTGGAGAGGATTTAGTCGTGATACCCTCATAATAATTATCCTACTAACTCTCTCGACCCCTCATTTTGTTCGTATTTTAATTATCTACGATTTATTTCTACATATACCTTCGAGATTACTCCAGTATTTTCCACGTTATGGAAAAAAGAATCTGAACATTCAAATGTTGAAAACAAATTACCGTGTCCAAAACATATTAAAATTATTCCATGTAATATCTTTTATATGATGGCATCATCCGTTTCTACTAGGATTTTTGTCAAAAACTGTTGCTTGGCCTAAAAACATTTTAATATCTCCTCAATATATACATTATATAAGTTACCCCATGCTACCCTGTTTATAATAATCCTTTATCGATTTCTCAAATGACTAAAATTAATCCATACCCTTGGGTTTGCATCGACTAAGGTAAAATCGACGTACTTACCGTGGCAATTCGACTCATGACCGTTACAGAATGTAAGGACCGCACGGATTTTACAACACAATCTCCATTCTTGTTAAGCAAATTAGATTGAGTGCTCAACAATGGCAAGAGCAGACTGAAGGCATATTTTGAATGATGGCAAACTTCTATTGTTACCAGTGGCTTACGGAATGGAGAATAATTTTTTATCATTTAATACTATCAGTGGCGCTCAAAAAATTTTATTCTCGAAGCTTTTTTTTCCAACCAATATCAACTTTTTGTTATTCCGTTTTTCGGTTTATTAATCACCGACGCCGGGAGCACACTACCCCTAACCGGAAATTTTGCCGAACCCACTAGTGTTCCAGCCAGCCCAATATCCATGGACTCGGGACCTCGGTTTTATGTCTCTTACGAAAGATCATTTCCACATGATACCTTGTGATTATTTGTATAATGCCTGCCTGTGATATGCTACTTCGCTGCAGGCTTCAGGTCTTCCCCAGTGGTAATCCATCCAAGTACTAACCGCGCTCGCCACTGCTTCACTGCAATTATCGCATTAGAGGCGTTCCACTACAGGGCTGCGTCAACGCTCAAATATCACCTTAAGTCCATTCCCCACGGTGCGAGTTGACGCTGCAACTCGAAAAAATTGCATGCAACTCGGAGTTATTTCAGTTGGTCGCGTCGGTCGCATGAATTAGAAGCTGCTCTATTGTCGAGCGACAAATCGCTGCGACTTACAAAATTACTAAGATGCTGGATAAAAACTGTGAATTGACTCATTTCAAAAATTCAAGTTTATTTTTTACTTACCTTTTCAAATTCATATCCCGAACATTTTTCGAAATAATTAACATTTAAAAATAAACCTTTGTGATAAAGAATCCTATTAATTTGAATATATATTTCTCTAATTACCCCTGAATAGCTTGAAATAAAATAAGCTTTACGAACTTCTCTGGTATCTACCGGTCTCATTATTGACAACAAAAGCGAGTCGTAAACATAATTTATGAGAGTGGCGTTCATTTGGGACAGCAACTTGAATCAAACCGCCCTGGAGTGAAACATCTTATATTTTTATTCTGTAATCTTTGCTATGATTTCGTGTGTGTTATTCGGAATAATCCACATCAAAATAACAAAACGTATCTCAAATATCCCAGGCCACAAAATCTATTGAAACTACACATAAATTTCAAATTTCCTATATGAAAAGTTCCTTTAAATATTAAACTTTCTCACTGCGGCGTGATACTCATTTTATTATGGAGCTGTAATATTATTGGAAGCTGGAGAGATTATGTGAAAAAATATGGTATTTTTTAGACCTGTACGAGGGAGAGTTTCTTGTACTATGCTGACTACACTGCACAAAAAGATCCCATTCGTAATATATTTATGTTCTTAAAATCTTTGTTCTGCTGTATTTATGACATTTAGGAATAATAATAATAATCATTAGTTCACATTTATAGTCAGAATGTCTGCAAAAATGTGTAACGTTATATTTGACCACTATCATTGGAATATTTAAATATCTACCGGACGGCGAGTAGCCAGTCCTTTTTCCTTATCAACATGTGATTCTCGTCGAAAACCTGTAGCACCGATCACCGCTGAAAGGCAAAATTTTCACATTTAATGTGCGACGAATAATCTCCGTTGGTGAGGATCAGTATACACTGACATTGGTCAAATATTTCAATTCTTCTCTCCTATACAGAGATAGAAATTAAGAACACACTACGAATACGTAAATTCTTTCTCGAAGCGGAGCATGTGAACAGGAAAGAAATATGTAACGTATGTCGATTGCTCATCGCATAGTTCAACAATTTTAGCGAGTAGTGAGAATAAGCTTTCTTTCTCCTGTGAACCATGAAACAATCAAGTTGAATTTTTAAAATTCATCTTTTATTTAAACTTTATCTTTCCTAAAGTGTATTCAATGTGAATGCACTTACTTAGTACCTGAGATTTCGTACCTGGAAGTTGTACCTGAACTTTGTACCTGAGACCTGTACCTGCCAATTCCGGACGAAGTAGTTTCCATCTCAGACACGTGGAAAATTAAGGAAAGTAACAAGTAAACCAATTTAAAAACAACGTGCTTCAACACACAAAACCAACATTTTCTTTTTATATTTTACTGTGATATTTTTAGTCATTATACAACTTGTAAATTTTACAACGTTGTTCATATTCCTTCCCTTCCAACATTTCCAGGTTTGTTGATAGAGAGTGGTGAGGTGAAAAACAAGTCGACTAATATTATTCAGGGTGGCGCCCACTTACCTTTGTTGATTAACTTTAATTACATTTCTTAACTTGATTTATTAACTTATTAAATTCATTTGGTTTCTTAACTTCATTTATTATCTTATTAACTTCAATATAACTTCAATAACTTAAATAAAGTAGGATTACCTGCGAACCGGTAAGACTACTCCCTGAATTGATATTAGTTTGGTCTCCGAATTCACACCTGAGGTGCTCTGCACATTGAGTCGCCGTTGCAATTAATCTTGCCTTATTATTTTAAATGAATAATAGGTAACAAATGCTCGTTGTTTAACGTAAATATGTTATTTTTAGATAACTTTAAGGAGAAAAATCTCACGGACTTGGGTATGTAGAATGATTAGCATCAAAAGAGCTCGAACCGTCTAAGTGGCGCTTTATCCATCTTGAGACAAATAGTATCTCTATTCTCATTAATTTAATGAATAAAATCAATTATTCAGTGAATATAAAATGTTAACTGACCAAACTATATTATATTTTTTCTTCGTGTAGTTTTATCTGTCCCTACCAAAATATTCAGGACGCACGTCTGGAGAGACGATGCTGTCATCGTTTTCGAGGGTCCATTGGAGTAGGAAAACAAATAAACCACTCACGTACCTAATAAAATCTAAATTATACGCCACTCGAATGACACACGGAGCTATTAGGAAAAACTATTAAATCCAAGAACTAATTCATGAAAGAAATAGGTTGGAAAAAAAGATTCCCCAGGACGATCAGTCACATACAACATTTTATGACGATTTTGTGGGATATCCGTTTAGAATATTCATGCAATAAGATGGAACGAATCAAATGAATTTGCCTTTCCAATGAGGTCGTGGATGTGGAGTATAAATCCAACAAAAAAAAAGGTTAGTGAATAGGCCAGACGATAGGGGTAACAACTACAAGTAATTAGCAATATGGCTGATTTTTTTTCATTAGTACCTTGAAGTATGTAGATTAATATAAAAAAAAGTTTACCGGTCTATCGATTTCCCAAATTAAATTCTTCAATATTTTGCGCTGGGAGGAAGGTGGAGGAAAATAAAAAATACCACCGTGTAGGGGTAGTATTTTTTAACAAAAACGGTTTCCTGCTTTTCTTTCGTCCGAGCAATGGTGTGTCCGGAAAAAATTCGGTAAACTATGTATGTGTTCCGCATCCACGCGACTCCATTTTCTGAAGTGCGGCGGAGTACTTTATAAACTTTTGTGAAGTTATAATGTAGTTATAAATAATTGTAATAGGGCGTTTTGAAGAGGGAGGTGTCAGCTTTAAGATGGCATTTTTTGTCATAGCACATAATAATTTTTAGCAAATTACTTATATATAATATAAATATTATATTCTAATCAAAAACCAAGTATCTCAATAAAAAATATATTATATAATAAGGTGGCATTGTAACAATTTTTCGAAGGATGGAAACTGTTATTTAGGAGGTCTGTTCCATGAATAAAATTCACGGATGATCAATTTTTTCTAATTACGATATACGACACTTTTTATTATCTTGTAAATTTAAGGAATCTTGAATTTACAAGAAAATGTATATATTAAGTACTTTTACTTTGATGAAACTGGAGTATGGGGTTTGCGTAAAAATGTTGGGGAAACTCTTTAGATCAAGAATATATAATTACAAAATTAATTAATTTACATACATTTTTGGATCCAATGATTTTTTGTATTATAAGCGAAAATAGCAATTTTTATAGATTCGGGTGGGAATCTTCTTTATTTTTCAAAATGAAATTGGATACTCCCGTAATATAAAGTTTAATATTCAACTTACATAATGTATATAGTGAAAGGGTATCAAAGAAGATTTATATATGATTTTAAGATATAATTTTTTGCATAACTTTTTCCAAGAAAAATATGTGAAAATTATCTTCTGTAAGTTCCTTGTGGCATTACTTATTTATTTGTCGCTACCAAAATGTCGAAATAAAAAATTAAAAAACATTATTGTGGTTTGATTCCCAAAAAATAAGAGAAAAAATAATATGTGAAAATTAATTTATTACCTTTTATCTATTATTTACAGCCTAAACTCTTACTAAAGATTGTAAAAAAAATTCTGATTAAATATGTATATTTTTTTCCGCGATTCAGAAAGAAGATCTTCCGCCGAGCAGCAGAGTCGCGCGGATGCGGAACGCATACTTAGTTTACCGCGAATTTTTTCCGGACAAACCATTGCTCGGACGAGAGAAACACTCTGCAAAACACAACAACTGCAACACACTGCAAAACACTTCCCCTATACAGTGGCGTCTTTTATTCTTCTATACCTTCCTCCCAGCATGAAATATTGAAGAATTTCGAAAAAAAATGTTTTTTCAATTTTTTTTTCTAATTTGGAAAATCGATAGACTGGTAAACTTTTTTTTATATTAATCTTTAAGTTACTTATGAAAAAAAATCCCATGCATGCCTCCCAAAACATTTGTGAGCATTAAAGGAAAAATTATCCACAGACAAGGCATGCAGATTCTAATTTTGTGTTAACCTACAAAATGTGAAAACGTTACGCTACTAATTTGTAGTCGAATGTCAATTTTACAACACGGCGCTGATTTTAAGATCAAGTTCGCGCATACGACTGCAACTTCACGTGGGTTTTTCTTACGGGAAACGAAGTCTAACAAAGTGCAGATTTTTGATACTTCCAATCATTCATTGCACCATGTTTGGCATGGTAAAGCCACGCTTACGTATAATAGCGTATGTCTTCACTTGAAAATAATAAAAATGTTCATTTTTTATGAATTGGGCTGTTATATTCTCAGTTGGTAGTACCATTTTACCATACATAACCTTATTAATATTTTAAAACTACATTTTTTGTTCAATTCAAATAATCCAATTTCTATTAATGAAAGTTAAAAGAGAATTTGGTCGATACATTTCAATCTTGAATTTGTGTTAAAATTATTATAGAATGCAAAACGACGGACGTGGTGAAGCGAGAAGAAAAATAAGTTGAGAATCTAACATTCAAAGCCCTACTGCAAACTATCAAACTAACATTTTCAGTTGTTCATCAGGAATAGTTGTTGATTATTGGGTCTTGTAGGTTTACTAATTAGGTAATATTTCACTTGAAAATCGAAATTTCCTTCCTTTATCAATCCTAAAACCCGTATACAATATTGCTTTGTAACTTCGAAATCTTAAGAAAAAGAAAATTCCTTTATGTCGTGGTAATGATCAGATCGAGTGGAAAGCATTTCTAGAAGTCGAATTCAACTATTTCGAGGATAGCAGAATCAACTTCGAAAATGTCATTTCGCGAAGAAAAGTTTTTCACGTTGAATCAGCTGTCATCCGCTATTTTAAACTAGGTCGAACTTGAGTAGACCCAATCGGGTTAATATTCAGAGCTCCCTAACTAGTTTAAGCTATACTTAAAGAGCGGTGCAACGCAAACTAAGATTTCCACTTCATTTTAAGATTTTCTCGAAGTGAACGGTACAAAAGGGCATAAATGCAGCAAACTGTCACATTGAATTGTGAACAAAATACAAACCGGAAGCGTTACGAGAGTTACCGAAGCATTTCTTGTATGATTTAATAAACTTCGTAGCTCTTAACCTATTTACCTATGTTAAGTGGTTAAGGGATCGTCCGTATATAGGGAAGATTAGCAGGGGTTGAGCTATAATTTGAGTTACTTTCAAAAATTCAGCAAACAAAAATATATGCTAAGGAGTTAAGGAGGTTTATTAGCCTTTGCCAAGGAGCCTAAAGCACCGAACCACATTGAAATATAAATGAAATGTGATAGACTTAATGACATGAGAACAAATTTAAATATCAACTTACTATTTGGATAGCAGAACTATGAGAACTCACCTGAAACAAAAAAATCGAAAATTAATCATCTAATTAATTGGAAAGCATCAAACGAATTTGATTTGAACTCCACATTTTTCGCTTACATTCCCGTTATCCTTTCACGTACAAAAAGTACTTTTCTTAAAATTTATAGAAGCTTGAATAAACTTTATCTGAACCTGAACTGTTATAACTGGGACTTCACCCCTTTTTATATTTATATACTAATGCAGTTGACAGTTTAATGATGAGGGTTAGCTAGAAGCTATTTGTATTAAAAGTTACTATTAATTAAAATTATCATAAAATTGAAGGCTGGAATGTGAAGCTTGCTTTTCATCTTTAACATGATTTTAAAGATAAAAAGGACATTTTATACCCAACAATAAAAGTTCATAGTATATTTTTCCAAAGCAATAATACAAATCTGGCTAATCCATTGGAACAGAAAGCCCATCAATGCCAGGTCCAAACCAAATTTATTTTCCACGATATCTACAAATAAATATTCTCAAATTGAGAATAAAGGATAAACCTTGTAGAGTCGAGGGAAAAGTTTTGCAACTAACACGTGTATTAAAAGATCCAATAACAATATCAAACAAAAGGCCGGCGACACATTTGCGGTTGCGGTTGCAACCGCGCAGTCATAACCGCTGTTCTGTAAAATACATGGTTGTTCATAAAATGGTGCCACACTAGCGGCCAAGCGGCAGCAACCGCCTTTGCAACCGCATTTTGACGCGGTCGCGCGGCTGTCCGTCCGAAATGCAACATGTTGTTACTTGCCTGACTGTTCACATTAACCACGCAGCCACAAACCTAGCCAGTCGATTTTTGAACATGGACGTCTTCGATACCGAAAAATGTATTGTTCTGGTGCAAAGTAAGACGTGCTTGTGGGATGTTACCGACAAGGCATACAAAGATCGCGACAAAGGAGGGACCCATTACCACCTCTTCGCTTCGATTTCTTAATTTGAGCATAAATTATAGCAACCGTTCCTACCAAATCCATGTTGATTATTGAACAGACGGACTCGGTATGGCAAGGTGTATGCTTGTATGTGTGAACGTTATAGCGGTTGTGGCCGCGCGGTTGCAACCGCAGCCGCAACCGCAAATGTGTCGCCGGCCTAGACGCGCGAGCAAAGCGAGAGCGCTGAATTATCTTTATTGTTGATAGCCTCTATTAATACACTCTAAACCTTGAATTGAGTCAAATGGTAAACACTCCCAAGGACTGCTGTCTATAAAGTGAAGAAACCGAGTATTTTATACTTAACGCATTTACTGTCACACTTCAAAACCGAAATAATAAAACACTTTGTATCTATATATACAGTATGATCAGATAAAAGGATCGATTCTAGTGGGTTGATGCGAATTTGAAAAAAATCTTCAGTTGAAGAATTAAAAGTTATTCCACTCAAGCAGCCGAATGAGGAGTCCTGGCGTAGTCGAGCAGTATGAACGCAACGTTTGTATTTTTTTGTTCGCGCATCTGCACAAGTACCACGATAAGTTTGTTCAATTATATCATATCTGAAACCACTGTGGTTGTGTCTTTTTACGTTTTTCTTTGTTTAAAAATCACCACCTTGTATGAAAATACCATTAAACTAGTCTGGATTGCTGGTATAAAATCGAGACAATCACCGAAATTGCTCGCGTGTCATTTAAAATAAATCTGGTCTCCTTGTTTCCGCGAGTGACTATCAATTGTTGGACTATAGGTCCGCATTGGCTCGTATTTTATCTCCATAAAGACGTTTTTCTTATCGATTGAAGAACTTTGATAAATCCTATAAATCGCTATCTTTTATGGAATTTTTTGCTATTCCAGACAGAGCTTCGCTACGGTAATGTAACGGAAAATTGTAGATGGTCCAATTTTCGAAAAAGTGACATAAGTAGATATTAAAATGGAATATCCTCAAACACTGACGAATATATTCATTTTGGAACTTTGGCTCTTCAATTTGACACATTTCAGTATATTAAGGTTATCTATGCATAGATAAAAAGATACTTATAGATGGGAAACTGACCTGTGGCGCCCTCTATTTGTACGGGTGGCGCCACCTTGAGAGTCCCGTCAGTACCTCAACACAAATCAGATGGTTGTGAACTTCGCTAACAGCCGAAAAAGAAGATTCTGCAATTTACAGTTTTTGGTAGCATATTCAAAATTACTGTAATTTCACTTTTATTGCAAAATGACATTTATGGTCCATTTTTTGATATTTCTTCTAAAGTTACCTAACATTAGATCGATATTAGAATAATAACAATCAAATAGTCAGGAAAAATTGAATGAAATGTCAAGAAATGGACCATAGAATGCCTGAATTGAGAAAAATGAAGCAATAATTATTTAGTTCATATATTTTATTGAATGAAAAAAGTATACCTATAATAAATGAAACGTTTCTTTCATATTTCAATGACAAACATGGAGGAAAATAAATGTTAGAAATTCAACAACAATGCTGGGAAGCTCAAAGATGTATGGAAGAATAACAACTTCTGTCAGTTTTCATTTAATGAAACATATTTTTTAGAGCTTACCGGGTGTACCTCACATTACAGTCTTTCACAATACATATTCTCGACATTGTCTCTGAAAATAAAAGTTCCACTATAAACAATGAAAACCAACTACGAATACTCAACACACACAAATAAGCAAAATAGTTTTTAAAAACGAAAACTGGACAAACTCACGATACACGTCAGGCAGTTGTCAGGTTAGGATCATAGATAACACGTTAGGGTGTCAGCACTGATATATGTGGAAGAATCTGCAACTACCACTAACGGAGTTATAGCTATCACTAAGTTAGAAATTTTGGTACTGACGGGACTCCCTATGTGGCACCACGATCGCGTCTTCAGAGATCCCCTACCCTGGATATATGTTGACACAAGAATTAATGACTAATGTCACTTATGTGGCTTCCCAATATGGCGACTTCCGTCGAGTTGGTTAAATCACTACCACAGATTATAAAGAGAACAGATACGAAAGCTTGACAGAGAACAGTGAAAAGAGAGAGAGATGGGTGGACATACCCATTTAAGTGCCCATCGTCTTATGTCGACTCCGTTCGGGCTGCTTCGCGAAATTTGTCAACAGGGTTGACAATTTCCTTCAATTTACGATAATAGGTCAAATATTTTATAAGCATTTTTTTAAGTGTGATAGTTTACAGATACAAATATTCGATAATTACTTGTTTTAAATCAATTTTATTAACATCAAAAGAATTATACAATTAAAAAGATTATAATGTATAAAATTCATACCATAAATATATACTTTTTTCACAAACCACATCATTGGCAACCATGCACAATAATAGTGACGGCTAACCTAACCTAACATAATCAAAACGTCAAAACATGCTCAAAATAACTTGAAATCTGTGCTCAAAATTCATAACGCCATTTTTGTTTGCTTCATTGTTTGAAGGTGTCTAATCGGAATTGTGTTATTTGACTAATCGATTGTGCGTTGTGGTAATATTAACTATAAAAGTATAGTGGTATAGATTATTATTCTTATAAAATGAATAAACATCACGGTGGAGTGTATTGTTCATACAGAGACTGTCCAAATAAATTTTATTCGGAAAGAAAAATAAAGTTCTTTCGATTTCCAAGGGATGAGAGTATATATACTTTGAGTTAACTGTATAAACCCTCACTTCGTGGAATCTACTCATCATATGGTTTTAAATGAAACTAACTGTTTTTAAATGACTCCATTTAAAAACAGTTAGTTTCATTTAAAACCATATACTTTGGTTTATTCATCTGAAACCGTGAAAGGAATGCAGTCGAAAACATTTGACATTGCCACATTTAACTATGGAAAAACTGAAGTGCTTACTATGTAGTGATAATAATTAGAAAAGGGTCTTTTTATTATCAACAATATTAAAAATATGATTAAGCGTTAATTTTATAATGTACTTGTTTCCTTGGATTTATTCTATTAACATCATTTCCTCAATTTATGAATATTATAAAATGAACACTTTTCCAAATATGTTATGGGCTTTTTGAAGCTCTGGCAGCGTTGTACGAAAACCATAATGACCACACCCTCCGAATTACATAATTGGTGATTTGTATCGACCAGCTGACTTCATATTGGCAAGCGCGTGCGTGAGATCTTCCCTCTCACTTCGTCAGTTGACTGATATTGATTTATCCAGTGGCGTTGGTATTGTCAGTTACCTTTGTATTTTCAGTTTTACTTGGTAAAATAGGTACCGTACGCCATTTGTACGTTTGACAGATAGGCGCCATGTTTTTCCTCGCCTCTTACCGATCCCGTATAGCTTCAGATAAACTTGCCAAACTACCCGGCCTATGATAAAAGAAATTTAAAAGTTTTTGATATTAACTTTGGTGCTACAAATTATTATCAAAATTCTTCCTTCTCTTTATAATCTGTGTCACTACCCCGCTTAACTTCCCTCCTTAATATTTTACCTCGTTGATATTTACTAATGTTCCAGGGTAATGAAATGATATTTTGCAAATACGTGGCTTGTCAATTTAGTACGACTCATCCTTGATTGTGTTGAAAGTAATTGATTGGAGAGGTTGCTTGGTATTATTTTCTATGGGCTCACTTCACTTCACGTCTTTGTTTACGATTCACTGCACATAAATTGGCATAATATGTAAGTCAAAGGAAAAAGCGGCAATTTTAGACCAACTTTGTGTCAAGTGTTTTAAAATTCTCCATACACTTCCACAGTATCATTCATATTAGAATCCAAGCTTCCCGTTAAAAGCAGCGTTCTTAAAATCTATTCCAAGGAAGTCGGATACACGACAATATTTTTGTTGAAATTAATTCAGATCCCAATTAACTAATTAATTCAGTTTGTATTATCTAAAAAGATATAATTTCAACGGTCTCTTTTCATAGCAAACGTTTTATGAATGTAAATGTATCTCAGCAGAGTTTTGTGAACCTTTGTTCTTCGCACCTATTAATATACTTGTAGTTGTCACACCTGACCCTAATGAGAGACAAGATGAATATATCGACGTCCCTACGTGCATTAGATCTGTCAATTGAACAATTAATCTAACTATTTAACTCAGTCTGTCGACACGTTTCGAATGGGGAATTAATAACTGGGCCTAACAATATCTAGCATAATACTAAAATGTTCTACGGTTTTGTGAAACCTATCCATAGAATCTTAATCGCATATGCAGATGACATAGTGATAGTAACGGAAAGAAGGAATATCATGGAACAAATGCTACTAGAATAAACAAAAGAAGGTGAAAAAATGGGATTAAAAATGAATAGAAACAAAACGAAAATAATGAGAGTTGGCAAACAGTGTGAAAGCAGAATGATAAAAATAGGGGAATATGAATTTGAGGAAGTATTTGGGAGTCATTCAACATTTACAAAACAATAATAAGACCTGTGATAATGTATGGAGCAGAAACGAATACAATGACAAAAAAAGATAAAGAGGAGATGAGGAATGTAGAACAGAAAATAATGAGAGCAGTTCTGGGGCCAATAAAATTGACGACAATGAATACAGGCAACGTATGAATCATGAAATACTGAGAGAAATATACGTGGAAGATATGGTGAGGATAAAGAGACAGAGAATAAAGTGGCTAGGACATGTATGCTTTCTCAATGCTACAGTGGGAACCAGGTAGTAAGAGAAGGCAAGGAAGACCCAGATCAAAGTGGCTGAAGGAAGTGGAGGAGGACTTGAGAAGGATAGGAATCGTTAGATGGAAAGAAAAAACGAGAGATATGATTCTATGGAAAAAAATATGCGAGAAAATAATGGATTGAAGGGGATTGATCCACCCCAGAAAGCGGATCTAGAAAGCATTTATCCGATGCAACCCCACAAGGGGTGTCTAGCCACTCCATAGAATCAATTCTGCTAAGAGTAGAATAGACATTAGACCAGCCATACCAGGTAAAAATGGATTGAAAAAGCAGACAAGAAACCCGAAACTTTCAGGAAGTCCCATTTTAAAATAGGTGTATTTCATAATATTATATGAAAATAGCTGAGAATAACTTTCCCACTGCACTGAACTGTCCTAAGGTTATGCTATCAAAAGTTTGCACTTTTTCCATATTATCTAGTGGGATAAAAAGATAATTATTTAGGGTAGCATTTCGGTTGATTTTGGAAAATTGGTTGTGAAAGAAATATTTTGAAAAATAACAAAACCATAATCGGTCATTGTGCAAAACAGGTACTACTCGATTTTAACACCTTTACATTCCTTACAACGCCATCAGATACCATTTCTTTTGTCGCTGACCTAAGAATTTTATACAACAGGCTTTCAAACTTGCACTTTTTCAATTTACACTGCATTCAATTATTTTCCATGCATGTTCCTTTCGCTTCTCGATAAATCAACCAATGATTTGTTTTAAAACGTCATACTATAATGCGATGATGTCAAATTGTCAGGATAATCTTATTTCCTTTACTTTTCTCTCTCCATATCTGAAGGTTAACTACTGATTCTTTATTTTTTTATCTGGTATTGTAAGATATACACTTTGATTTATGTCAGTTGGTCGGGAAGCGATATGTATTAATTGAAATTGTAAACATACAACTCACATTTTTCGTAGAATAGCTTTAGCATCCTTTTTTTTAATTTCATTCTAGCCGGCACCCCTATTCCGTCAAAGTTTACTTAATACACATGCATCAATAATTATAAAAGCCATCTCCATTGATTGCCACGAAAAATTTGGCGAGAACGAGAACTACCTGTTATGCACAATTACCCCAAAATCATTTACTTTTATGTCCTATTTTCAAAATATAAAACATCGCACTCCAGAGAGCTTTCTGGAACTCAATTCGACAACATTGCTTTTTCCATCTCACTTTGAAATGCGCGAGATTTGTATTCCTTGTTGATTGTGTCTAGTTAGAGTCTAGTCAAGATAAACTCCGCCTGTGGTTAATAGACAAAGCCATTTGAATTATTTGATGTAATACAGTTAACGTTGCAGTTTATTGTCTAGGATGAAATAGTTATGTGCTTTATGTTGTTAGTCGACTATTTTACGACAACTACCGAAGAGATTACCAATCTCTTTATAAACCAAAAAAAAGTAGCTAAAACACGATTTCGTTTGAAATTTCTGGAATCACTTAATCACTCACTAAAACCTTTGACAAGTATTTCAAGTTTTGAAGGACGTGAGTAAAAATAATTACCAAAAAGGTAACGACTGCCCTTGAAGGTTGCAACTGCTGTAGCACTTTCACCAGTATAAATTTTGATACGTTGCTCTACCTCTTCCTTGATTTTTCTGACAGGAGCGACAGACAAGCGATATTTTCTGATGCTTCTGTATCCATTTGTTTATCAAATCAATTATTTATTCCAATGTCTCTAAACTTTTGATAATAAACTGTCAGCTTGACGTTGTTGTCTTGGTCTTGCAGTCTTACTTTAACAAAATAATTCTCTTTTCTTGCCTATCTATATATTCAAGAAACGAATAAGACTTATTTGAACGGCGCAGAAATCAGAAAAATTAATTTTAAAATTGAATGTCACATAAAAAACGTAATTGGGATATAATCTGTACCTTGAATAAGAAATTACGACCAAAGTTTTATTTCATTCACGTTTGGTATAAAAGCAATTTAACTTAGCTTGAAGGATCCAACGAGCTTGTAAAATGTCCGCAATTTCTTTGTACCTACCCAATACAAAGTTTGACTTTTTGGTGGAAAATCATCGAAATTATTCGAAAGCTTGTGAAAAAGTTTCAAACGGATATAAAGAGTGACAGCGACGTGTTTAAAAATTTGTAACTTTGTTCAAGTTTTTATCGAATACCGATATATAAAAAAACAGGTATGTAATAAATATTTATGGCAGATGAACCCGTATTTTTCAGTCTACGCAAACATTTTGCTTTATATTTAAATGATATTAAAATATTCATATTGTTCCTCACCATGAATATTATGTTATCTAACATCACCATATTATGCTTTTCGCAATAAGCTTTTTATAGATATTCTTTGTAAGTTATGAGAAAAAATCTATCCAGATACAATATTTTCCAAAATTGTGCCATCTAGCGAGAAACTATGGATACGGACCCACTTTTCATCATCTTTTAGTACCTACCGATCTTTTTCTAGGAAAGTTTGTTTTCCCGAAAATGTAAGCAAATTTATTAAAATTTAGCAAAAATAAGCAATTGAAATACAAGTTTTTCCTCCTCTTGCAGTTTTGAGCATGTTTTTCTTTGTGATTACTATTTTTTTTATTTCGATTGAAAGTAGATGTGAAAGCAAAAAAACACCCGCGAAACTTATTTCGAGAACTTTTTGCGTTGCTCGAGCTAAATGTAAGGTTACATTACTTCCCGCCCTGCCTTCCCATTCTCATCGATCACTTCCCGCCCTCATCGATCACTTTCGCCCTCTAAAATAATGTGATAGTTGATCTTTTCTAGACGAATATTTTTTATATTTGAAAATATAACACATTGATAAATATTATAATACCTATTTCTTGAGCGGTACAATCCATCAATTCTTCATCGGAGCCTTAATATCCATCCGATTTTATCTGACATTTATTTATATTGGTGACAGTGGTTGTCAAATAAAATATTTTAGGTGTGTTTAAAACGAAAAAA